>CAXKVI010000001.1:99632318-99880318 GCA_964058755.1 Campiglossa producta
TATACCTATAAGCATGTGCTTAGAACATCTTTTTTCTTGAATTTATTTTAAATATAAAATATTGTTTAAATTAGTTATGCAATCTTTACGTGACAACCAAGTTTCGTATGTACATGCATTTAACGCAAACTTATGCGTCACAGCAACAGCGGCACAATCAACTAAATGAGAGCCTAGTGTAAAATGCTTCTTCTTATGCTTTTCATGCATACAAAGTTGAAAGTTGGCAACTTTTGCATGTGAGATGTCGCTCGTGATGCGCAATGTGTCGTTCTCTACCTAAATACACACGTTCAGCTCATCTGACAATACATAACGCTGCGGCAAACATTGATTGTGACGCCGCTATAAACCGTGCGGCAAAGAGGCAATAATGTCGCAGCGACATCAATCGGCTGCTAGCAGCAACAGAAAACATAGAATCTTTTACAATAAAGCCGCGTGGTTAATAAAGTTACTTTTGGGATATTGGAATAAAGACTAAACTAAACGATAAATGGGATTTTTGAAATTGAGCAAATTTTTTTTTTTTACTGTTAGCGAAGCCTGAACGATGATGAAAATTTGCAAAATCCCATCTTAACTGCTAGTACAATATCAAAAGCAAAATTTCCTGGAATGAAAACTTTCGAATATCTCTACTCGTGCGCCACCTATCGGAATTATTTTTTTGTTATTTTGCGTGGAGGCAGAAAACTAAACGATGATGAAAAATTCAAGATCCTACCTCAACGGGAAGTTCGTTGAAAAACGAATTAATCGACACTGAAAACAGACCTTCGTAATTCTCAAATAAAGCGACTCACGCGCCACCTAGCGAGTCCATTTTTTTTTTAACATTTAGAAATTAATTAAATCACACGGAATTTTTTTTTACAAAAATATTTCTTTTAATAGTAGTAATACATGCTACGAATTTCAGCTAAATCGGACCATAAATGCGAATTTTGAAAATATATTGACCCACGCGCCACCTATCGAAATTTTTTTTATAATATTGCATTGTCATCGGGATTATATATGGGTGCAGAATTTCAAATCAATCGGACACCGGGAAGTGTATCAAATTTAGCTTGCAAGATTTGATAACAGACAGCCGTCAGGTGAAACTAAATAAAAGCTTATAAAATAATAAATTAATTAGAACTGCGTTTCAATAATAATTAGCTGTTTCCTTTTTTCTTCAATTTAATAATTCAAAATCAGCAGAGCCAACTTTTTATGCATAATTGCTCAAAAGAGTGAAGGAATTAGCCGAATGTTGTTGCGCCATCTGCATATCAATATACATATAATGCTTAGTGCCATCTGCATATCAATAGACAATGCTCATAAGAGTTAAGGAATTCACCGCGTGGTAAGTAAAGGTACTTTTGGAATACACCACGCGCCGAATTCCAATCTTCTTTCTATGGCAATAGGGAAAAACGACTAAACTTGGGTGATGATTGGATTTTTGCAAATAAAGCAATATTTTAGATTTTTTTTTTTGTATAATGCATTGTCAGTAAAACCTGATCGATGGTGAAAATTTCAAAGCCCCAGCTCAACGGGGAGTTAGTTCAAAATCGAAGGCAAAATCTCTGTAAATTAAATTTTTCAAATATCTCTACCCATGCGCCACCTATCGGAATTATTTTTTTATTAAAGTGCATTGGGGTATAAAACTAAACGATGATGAAAATTTCAAGATCCTACCTCAACGGGAAGTTCGTTGAAAAACGAATTAATCGACACTGAAAACAGACCTTCGTAATTCTCAAATAAAGCGAATAGGTGGCGCGCGACCTAGCGGGTCCAATTTTTTTTAACATTTGAAAATTAATTAAGTAACACACACGTAAAATATCAGCCAAATCGGTCCATAATTACGATTTTGAGTTTTTATTACCGCTATCTCAGCCCCACCTAGCGGAATTTTTTTTTACAAAAATATTTCTTTTCATGGTAGTAATACATGTTACGAATTTCAGCTAAATCGGACCATAAATGCGAATTTTGAAAATATAGCGACCCGCGCGCCACCTATCGAAATTTTTTTTTTATAATATTGCATTGTCACCGGGGTTATACATGGGTGCAGAATTTCAGATCAATCGGACACCGGGAAGTGTATCAAATTTAGATTGCAAGATTTGTTAACAGACAGCCGTCAGGTGAAACTAAATAAAAGCTTATAAAAAATGTGGGTATGTTGATTTACAAAAAAAAGTTATTCAAAAGTGGTTAAACCTCCCAAAATCTAGCTTTATGCAAAAACAGTTTGAGGGTTTTCTAGCCTTTTTCCTCAATCATAACTTAGAAATATTTCAAAAGACATTTTATATTGATTTTTGATTTGATTTTCGAAAAATAATGTAGATATATTGATTAAAAAAAAAATGTATTCTAAAGTGCAAAATTTCGATCTTAAGATTGTGGAATTTTTTTACAAAATCATATCGTTAAAAAAATAAACTTTACCAACAGGCAAAAAGTTAAATATATAAAGCCAGAAGTGAAGCTGGATTTCTTAGCTTACAAATGGTGTTTAGATGCCGAAGATGATATTTTTTGGAGCATTTTGTGTTTTTTTTTTGGCACAAAAATAAAAGCAAGTGGCAGCCTCATTGCATAGATATGTACACTGCACCAAATGCGTCGCTTTTGGCGAAGTTATTTCGAGAATGTTTGTCCGCAGAATGAATTTCTTTGCCAAATTAGATGAAGTTAGTTTAATTTGACCTAATTTGGTGATCAAATTCAATCTGTGGATGAACGGTCTCGAAAAAACTTGGCCAAAAGTGACGCATTTGGTGCAGTGTAAACGTAGCTTAAGGGAATGAGCGGCGGGTGGGTGTGTCTTCGAGAGTTTTATAAAAGTGCTCAATAGTGATGTATGCTGAATAGTGATGTATAGTTCGGGTATAACAGAATGTGGAGATAATAAAATAGCTGGAGAGTTTGGAGACCTATTTTTTGTTTAATAATAATTATTGTTTAAATATAATTATTCTTAGTTTATAATTTTCAAAAATTTTTTTGGTGAGACAGCAGATTAGTCCATTCTAAGTTTCCAATATAAATTTTATAGGGATCTATCCATAAATAATATACGAAATTGGGTTACGAAAGTTTGCATGCGGAGAGTGTTGGCCTATTAATATATAGATACTGCAATTTTTCCTAAGGTGATGAAAACATGCAACAACTGAAATTATTATGTTTCGGCTTGTAGTAATGCTACAGATTTTTTTTAACAACATTTGAAAGCTAATAACTCCTGCTTTACATTCCTGTGCATGAATTTTAATATTTTTCTTTTAAACAAATTTTTTTAAAGCTATTTTTTGAAAATTACAATTCTGATGTTGGGATCAAAATTTTTAATTCTATATAACTAACTTAACTTTTTTGGCTGAAAAATACATTTTCTGCTTAGAAGATATACTTTTCCAATATTTTATTTCTATAAAAATTTCATAAGTAAAAAAAAAAGCTTAGCACATTAAATTATCAAAGTAAAAAATGTGGTTTGATACAAAAAAGTGGAGTTACTTATGTAAAAAGGTGCATTAGTAAAAGTTCGTATGGTATTTCCCTGCAAAAAATACGATTAGTCCGGGATCAATCCAAAGGAAAAGTAGTAGTAGTCTACTTTTAGTCACTTTTAGATGGAATAAATTGGTCACATTTGTTCGAGCATGTCCTATGAAGAGACTAATTGTACCCTTTTTATACCAGAATGGGTATAAATGTTTACTACTTGCAGGACACCTATATTCGATTCTCGGTGGAAGCAAAAATTTAAAACTGTTTTTTTTTTTTTAATTTTTCGTTTTTATTTTATTTTTTAAGCAAGGAAAATTGAATTTGCTTTAAATGAGACGATTGGGGATATTTTTCTGGGCAATCTTCAACTGTATGAAAAATATATTTTCTGCTTAGAAAATATACTTTTCCAATATTTAACCCCCTAAAAATTTCATAAGTGAATTAATCTTAAAAAAAATGGAGAAAAGCTTAGAACATCAAATAATCAAAGTAAAAATGGGTATTTATTTCCTTTAGGTGTCAACTGCTATCCTTTGAGCTATCTCCCATAATTTTAGCTAAACTATTAGCGGTTGACCCCTAAAGGAAACAAATACCCAAAAATGTGTTTTTCGTTAAAAAAAAGTAGAGTTATGGTGATTTCGTTTCATCAAAAAATGCGCATTTTTTACACTCTTAAATTTTCCGTTTTCGTTTGCAAAATGAAGGTAAAACGTCAAACAGAATATGTTTTCATTTCCTAAAAAACTCACACTTTTTACCCTCTGAAGCTTTGACAGGGTAGTTGGTTGCACTGAAAATCAGCTGACGAAAATTTTATTTGACAGATAAATTTGGTGAAAAAAATTGGATTTTGCAATAACAATTGAATATGATTGATAAGCGAAACCTAATTATTCATGCACATAGCATAGCAAACGGGGCAATGTTTTTTGTTCGTTTTATCGATATAGCATCATGTAGAACGGGTACACTTTTATCACACTTTTACAGTATTCTGTGCAAGGGTGTAAACATGTTCAACGAAATCAGCATTAGTATCATGTAAAATTGTTCTTTAGTTAAAGTCCCTACGATATTTAAATTTCGATCTTAACATTGTGGAATTTTCTTACAAAATCATATCGTTAAAAAAATTAACTTTACCAATAGGCAAAAAGTTAAATATATAAAGCCAGAAGTGAAGCTGGATTTCTTAGTTTACAAATGGTGTTTAGACGCCGAAGATGATATGATTTGGTACATTTTGTTGTTTTTTTTTTTGGCACAAAAGTAAAAGCAAGTGGCAGCTGCTGGATCATTGCATAGATATGTACGTGTATGTGTAAGGGAATGAGCGGATGGTTGTGTCTTTGGGAGTTTTATAAGAGTGCTGAATAGTGATGTATAGTTCGGGTATAATAGAAAGTGGAGATAACAAAATAGCTGGAGAGTTTGGAGACCTCTTTTTTGTTTAATAACAAATAAACTAAAAATAATTTTCAAAATTTTTTTTGGTGAGACAGCAGATTAATCCATTCTAAGTTTCCAATATAACTTTTATAGGGATCTATCCATAAATACTATACTAAATTGGGTTAAGAAAGTTGGTATGCGGAGAGTGTTAGCGTATTAATATATAGATTCTGTTTGACGTTTTACCTTCATTTTGCAAACGAAAACGGAAAATTGAAGAGTGTAAAAAATGCGCATTTTTTGATGAAACGAAATCACCATAACTCTACTTTTTTTTTTAACGAAAAACACATTTTTGGGTATTTGTTTCCTTTAGTGGTCAACCGCTAATAGTTTAGCTAAAATTTTGGGAGATAGCTCAAAGGACAGGGTTTGGCCTCAGGATCACGAGTCCGGAAGCGCTTTTTTAATTTTTTGTGTCTATGGAAAGTTATGGTCAAAAAATCAAAAAATGACCCACGGCACGCATTTTTTCGCACGCTTTTAGGTACAGCCTAATAAAATTACAACAACCACATGAAAACTTGCCACTTTGATTGCAAATATCTCTTCAGAGAAGCAAAATATTAAAAAGCGCTTCCGGATTCGTGATCCTGAGGCCAAACCCCGTCTTTTGAGCTATCTCCCATAATTTTAGCTAAGTTGATAGCAGTTGACACCTAAAGGAAACAAATACCCATTTTTACTTTGATTATTTGATGTTCTAAGCTTTTCTCGATTTTTTTTAAGTTTAATTCACTTATACAATTTTTAGTGGGTTAATTATTGGAAAAGTATATTTTCTAAGCAGAAAATATATTTTTCAAACAGTTGAAGATTGCCCAGAAAAATATCCCCAATCGTCTCATTTAAAGCAAAGCTGTAATTAGACGCTGGCAAGTGTAAGTATAATTGAAAGGAACTCTGATTTTTTTTTTCAATTTTCCTTGCTTAAAAAATAAAATAAAAACGAAAAATTAAAAAAAGAAAAATTTTTCAATTTTTGCTTCCACCGAGAATCGAATATAGGTGTCCTTCAAGTATTTACAATTAGTTTCTTCATAGGACATGCTCGAACAAATGTGACCAATTTATTCCATCTAAAAGAGACTAAAAAAAGTAGTAGTCTGCTTTTCCTCTGGATTGATCCCGGACTAATCGTATTTTTTGCAGGGAAATACCATACGAACTTTTACTAATGCACCTTTTTACATAAGTAACTCCACTTTTTTTGTATGAAACCAAATTTTTTACTTTGATAATTTTATGTGCTAAGCTTTTTCGATTTTTAAATATTTTTTTTGCTTATGAAATTTTTAGAGAAATAAAATATTGGAAAAGTATATCTTCTAAGCAGAAAATGTATTTTTCATACAAAAAAGTGAAGTTAGTTATATAGAATTAAAAATTTTGTTCGCAAGACCAGAATTGTAATTTTCAAAAAATAGCTTTAAAAAAATTTGTTTAAAAGAAAAAACATTTAAATATGCTGCACCACCCTAATGTGCGGAATCGTTGCATGGTATTACTCAAATCAAATGTTTAAATTCCCGAACATCATATATATATATATATATATGTATGCGTGAAGCAAGAATAAAAAACGGTACCTTGCAAATTGCACAATCATCGAAACTCCGACAAAAACCTTTTTCGCGCTCCTTACTCTCACATGAACGTACATAAGTATACAGCGATCCAGGCAGCTGCCACTTGCCTTCATTTTTGTGCCAAAAAAAAAAACAAGAAAGTGTAGCAAATCAAATAAATATCATTGCATCCTCGCCATCTTTACACCATCATCATTCACATAATCACATAATTCACATAATCCAAGGTTTTTCGCAGAGCACTTCTTTATTTAGTTTTTTTTCCATTAAAATGTTTATATTTTTAACGATATGGTGTTTTCTAAAGTAAAATTCCACAAGGTTACGATAAAAAAAGTACCATTAAATATTGAAATATTATAAGCCCATACCGGGTTTTTGTGCAATTTAAATTAAAAACTTATTTTTTATGTAACAATTAATGTAAGTTTAATATAATTTGTAATAGTAAGTGTCTGCTGTACCTTAGACATAAACAAATAAATAAAAAAATAAAAAAAATAAAAAAAATCTGTTGTAGATATATCCTAATGTATTGTCGTCAGCTTTTCTGTTCTACTGCTTTGTTGCACCACCCTAATGTGAAGATTGTTTGTATGGTATCACTTAATCCAAATTTGCATTTGTCACGAGGGAGTCACTTACTTGGTTTTGTTGTGAACGGGCAATATGTACATATATTAAGAGAGAGTTGAAGAAAATTTCAGATGGTCGAATTTCGACCACGGGCGATCCTAGTATTTATAAATACACCACACGAAAAATTTTGCTACCTCTTTGTAGCCGATCCGCTTGAGCGATTTGAGTGGAAAGATGATCGATCTGTGGGATAGAATTATTAAGGGCATGAAATTCGGCCTTAGATTTAATACTTGTCAAGAGACGAATGTAAAAGATATTACGATGGGGAGTCAAAGTCCTCCCTTAACCATTCCTACCTCATTATAGACAAGCCGTGTTAAAAGAAAACTTGATTATTGGAAAGGAGGACGTGGAACTGGCCAAACTAGCTTAAAACTTGCAGGGTGTTTATCTAATTTATTGGTGGAATATTCGATCACAGGCGATACTAGTTTATATAAAAACTTATAAAGCCCAATTCACAGTGTCAGGTTAACTTAAGTTCCACAGTTAACTATGGATTCACAATTTTATTTAAGTTATTTAGCTAAATTTTTTCTACATAAATTGTTGGTAGACGGCCTCCTGATATCTGACCAGAGGTTAAACCACCAACGTTGGGCAGTTAACCTTTGGTTAACTCAAAATGAAAATCTTTGGAACGTAAGTTAACCTGGCACTGTGAAATTATGCCTAAAAAACAGTTAACTTCGTAAAGTTTTTTAATATGAGCACATTGCATCTTTGTCGTGTACGGACGTGTTTTACTCGAGCTCTGTGCTTTTCGATTCTACTCTACATGTATAGTAGTGCAATACAATTATAATTTCAACTCATTTGTGTAATTGAAACATAATCAATCTAAATCAATCTGTAAAATAATAACAATCACTTAAAATAATCCAATTTATTATCTTTTCTTATACATAATTCCATACATATTTGAACTTTCTCTCAATATGCCTTGTTTTTGTGGACATAAAGTTGAACGCTTTCAAAGCATTGTTCAGTGCCGCTGTGGCAGCCTGACAGTCATCATGTCCCGCTCGTCATTAACTTAATTAATATTAATACTTTTGACTTAAATAACCATTCTTTTAATTTTCGGTCAACTGACTTTGTTGTACTTAATAATACTTTTTGTGATATATCCTGGGAAAATATTTTGCAGTCCAATGACGTTAGTTTCTGTTTTGAAACTTTTTTGAGGACGTTGGCTGAGGTTTTTTATGATAAGGTGCCTCGCCGGGCCCCCAACATTTATAAATTACCCTGGTACAATACTACTCATAAAAAGTTGAAAAACAGACGTAATAAATATGGTAAATTGTATAACGCCGATTCTGCGAATACTGCGAAGATCCCAAAGCATTTTGGAATTTTATTCGGTCCAAGCGTGGTTCTACCAACATACCTATTTGCATGAATTACAATGACAATTGCTCACAGTCTCTAAATGACACTGTAGAACTTTTTGCAGAATTTTTCAAATCTAATTTCGAAGATGAAGTTACTTTTCAAACTAGTCCTCACTCGAGCTCATACCTATTTGAACGCATTGATTTCGGTTGACTTTCACTATCTGTGCATGATGTTAGTAAAGCTATGCGTTCGTTAAAAAAAAAAAAAAAAAAAACTAATGGCGGCGATATACCTACAGGTTATCATCATAACCTCTAACGAGATTTTTAGCCGAGCTTCTCTTTCCAACTTGTGGTGTGTTGCTTTTTGAGTTTTTCCTACAAGTTGGCGGGACCTACAGTTTTTTGCCGACTCCGAACGGCACTTGCAAAGCAAATGAATTTTTTGCTGAGAAGCTTCTCATGGCAGAAATACACCCGGAGAGTTTGCCAAACTACTGCCGAGGGGCGACCCCGTTTTAGAAAAATTCTTTTTCTAAATAATTTTTGATGTTACTTTTGCCGGGCATCGAACCGCCACGACTTGGTGTAGAAGGCCGAACACTTAACCGCTACACCACGGCGGCCGCCATGCGTTGGTTAAAGCCTTCGCTAAAATGTGACCCTGATGGACTTTGTGCATTTGTTCTGAAGCACTGTAGCTCATTTTTATGCATTCCTCTATGCTACATATTTAATTTATCTCTTTCTTCGGGCTTATTTATTGATAGGTGGGAAACAGTGTCAATCACGCCGATCTTTAAGTCTGGAAACAAAAATAATGTCTCAAATTACAGGCCCATTGCTAAGTTTTCAGTTTGCTCTAAGATTTTTGAAATAATTACACTGGATCACAAATTCCAACTTTTTTTCTGCACCAGAGACGCCATAGTGAAATTCCTATGTAAAATCACCTCCTAATTCCGAAAATCAAAGTTATTTTTACTTGAATGGTACCGTTTTTGAGATATTTACGATTTACCGTTATTTCAAAAAACAAAAAAGATGGCTCCACTTAATCGTGTATATCTCAAGAACAAATTGAGCTATTCGAAAACGGTTTGAAAAATTTGAAAGCTTATAAAATTTACTATAATCAGTACATACAACACTTTTTGCTAGGTCCTGCAGATTCAAACATAGTGAACAATCATTACGAATTTTTTAAATTTTTTTTGTAAAAATATAAAAAAATTGTACTTTGCGAGGAAGCATCTCGAAAACTTTTTGTTTTTTAGCAGATATTCCTGGAGAGCTTCATTGGGCGTTGTTCTTAACGCCCCGCTTATACAGATCATGCTCGATCTGTGGACTTTCCCTAACAGATTTAGGTTTGTTGCCTTTCTTAGCGCAGGCCACCATACCACGACTCCATACAGCATAATTGGCTGGATTATCGCAGTGTAGATCCATCTGCAAATTTTGGGGCTGAGCCCCCATTTTTTGCCAATGGCTCTTTTACACGTGTAAAGTGCAATGCACGCTTTCCTCTGGCGCTGGATGACATTCTCCTTCCAGTTAAGCTTTCTATCTAGAACTGTGCCTAGGAATTTGGCTTTGTCAGCTAAGTTCAGGCGCACGCCATCTAGTTCTGGTAGGTTCAACGGTGGTATCTTGTACCGCCTGGTATAAAGGACAAGCTCCACCTTTCCCGGGTTGATGCTAAGTCCGCAGCGAGAGGACTATGAAGAAACTTCTCGCAGTGCTACTTGCATCAAGTCACACAGGGTTTGTGGGAATTTGCCCCTATATGCAATAGCTAAATCGTCTGCATATGCCACTATCTTACCGCCCCCCCACCTTGTGTCTCGTAGCAGCGAGTTTACGGTGAAGTTCCATAGGAGCGGGGAGAGAACACCACCCTGAGGCGTTCCTCTTGTGACATAGCGTGAAAGATCAACTGTTCCCAGTAGTTGATCAATTAGTCCAATAAGAGACCTATTTATGCCCAGTAGGTCGATTCCCTAACTATTTTATCACCAAGTGTTAGCGTTAATTCTGTTTAACGCCATTTTTATCGCTTTTCCCTATTCTCTAAGTGTTAACTACACTAAAAGTCGATAAACTCGATCAGCTGTTTTCGCTAACACTTTTATTGTAGCTAGTTATTGCGAATTAATTTGATGGTGTATAAAAGTGTTTAATAGAAAATAATAAATTAGAATTGAAATAAAAATGTCTTTTAAGTTTGTGGCGCTTTATTTGGTGCGAAATATTGAAAATATGGAAGTGCGTTAAAGGCAAGTTAGAGAATCGCAGTTTCGTTAAGAACAAACGCCAAACCCTGGCGAAAACCTAAACGCTTGGCGAGTGGTTAAAAGTTAGGGAATCGGGCTACAGGTTTGTTAAAGCAGTGTTAATAGCCTCCGGCCTTATATTGTTGAAAGCCCCTTCGATGTCCAGAAAGGCCACGAGACAGTACTCCTTTTCATGCAATGATTTTTCAACAATAGAGACTAGGCTGTGGAGCGCAGTTTCCGTTGATTTACCTTTGGTGTATGCATGTTGATAGCTAGAAATAAGGTTGCTATCAATAGTAGAGGAGAGATAATCGCTAATTATCCTCTCGAAGGTTTTAAGTGCAAAAGACGAGAGACTGATCGGTCTGTAGTCTTTAGGCTCATAGTGTGAGGCCTTCCCAGCCTTTGGAATAAAGACTACCGTGGCGCTTCTCCAGGAGCACGGAATGTAATTAAGAGCCAGACAGGCTGAATAGAGAACTACCAGCCATTTAGCTGATATTTCCAGCGTGTTTATGAGTTGTGCGGGGAAAATCCCGTCTGGCCCAGCTGCCTTGAACGGCTCAAAGCTTTTGATTGCCCACCTTACCCTTTCCTCCGTAATGGGTATGTTTACCGCCAGGTTTGTTGCAGATGCTACAGGTGCATCATACAAGTTCCCCGGAAAGTGTGTGTTCAGGAGCAGCTCCAGGGTTTCCCCTTCCGTGCTGGTCCAAGATCCGTCAGGCTTCCGTAAATAGCTAATGGCTGTTTAAGTTTTTGATAGCACTCGTCGAAGTCTCGTTGTATCATCGACTTTTTCGACCCCGGTGCAGAAATTTCTCCACGAAGTTCTCTTCGCTTGCCTTAGAGCCTTTTTATAGGCCCTCAGCTTAGCTTTATATTCGAGCCATTCAGGCTCCGTACCGATGCTCCTGGCCTTGTTAAATTGCTTCGTGCATGATATACGGAACGAATCCAGGTCGTAGGACCACCAGTGGGGCCTATGTTTGCCGCGTGGTTTTGGTACTGGACAAGCCTGCTCTAGGGCATTTGAGAGCGCCGTTGTAAAGGTCGTTACCAGATCATCCAGTTCTCCCACTGATGCAGGGGCTTGTGGAGGTAATACTGGTAGGTCCCTAGCTAATATTTGGTTATGTAGCTGCCAGTTAGTGTTGCGTGGATTTCGTTTCATAACTGGCTGCTCAACAATAAAGTCTAACACAATTTCTATGTACCGATGGTCAGAAAATGAATGCTCATCAAGAACACGCCATTTTCTGACCCACTCATAAGCGCCTTCGCTACAAACAGTGAGGTCTATAACCTCCCTACGAGCTTTAGTTATAAAAGTAGGCTCGTTACCCACGTTACGAACCACCAGGTTAGTTGTTAGTAGGTAGTCAAACAGAGACTCGCCCCTAGCGTTAATATCGGAGCTTCCCTACTGGACGTGATGAGCATTAGCATCAGCTCCAATAATAAGATGGCCCGTACAGAAATTATCCACCAGATCTTTCACCTCTTTTTGTGGAGGAGGTTCTTCGGCGTCATAGGGCATATAGACCGACGCCATCGTTAGGCTGGTGCTGCCGACTGTTAAGCTGGCAGCTGTAACGCCACCATTTGAGTAGTTGGGTAATAGAAAGGTGTTTAGCTCAGAATTTACCAAAATACAGGTTCTGACCTTGCCCTCATCATTGGCTTGGATGAGCTTGTACCCCTTAGTCCCCAATCCACAGATCCTAGAGCTATTGACCCAGGGCTCTTGGATAAGGACCACGTCTACGTCGCCTTTAGAAAGACGACTGCTTAAAACAGCCGAGGCTGCTTTAGATTTGTGCAGATTTATCTGAAGCACCACCAACATGAGAGAGCTCAGACTTCCCTCCCGCCAGCGTGTCGTCGAGGTCTGACCTGTTCCGGGGGCTGTCTCTCAACGAGGAGTTGTTCAGAGCACCTGCACGATTTGGCGTGGCGGGAACCCTGCTGTCTGAAGCAGCATCAACGTTAGTGTGCTCAGGTTTAGCCACGATCGTGACGTCGAGGCCTTCTTCGACAAGCAGGCTTTCTTCTATCGCCGAGTTGTTCGCAGCACCATCGTAATTTGACGTGGCGGATAACATACTTTCCGCGTCGGACTCCTCTGCTTCCCCTTCCGATGCCTCGATCACCGAGTCCTCCGGAGCGTCCGGAATAGCAGCGCGCTGTGCATCGCCACGGTATACGTGGATCACGATCTGACCCAAGCCGTAATGCACTCGTCCTTTGCACCGTTTAAGGGGCTCGAGCGCCTCTTTATTCAGAGTGATAACCACCTGTCTATTGGGCCCAACCACATCATCGACCAGATTGACGCCCCAATCCTGCGTCGGGAGAGACGGATTCCAGACCTGCAGCATCTCAAGAATATTCTCGGGTTCTGCAGGGACGGCAGGAATCCATGCCCTTGCCCTTGGCCGAGCAGGAATGTCCTTCCAGTCGACGACATCTAGTCTTGCCCCTGGGTAGACTTCACCCAGTCTTGCAACTGCTGCCTTATACAGTGCGACAGTTCTTGCATCCTCGCACGCGAATATTTTGATCTGACCTTGGTGCCAGCACGTGTCAGTACCTCGCGGCGGACTACCCGGAGACTCACGCATTAAGTCGAGGAGGGCCCTGCCCATTTTATTCCGGACATACAGCCACCGGTCTTTGGGGATGGACCAACGGTCGTTACCTCGGTCAATGAAACCTATAAGGATTCTGTCCTTGGTTACTTCAGCAAAGCTGAGTTTTCCCACTACGGGGTTGAACTGATGCCGCTTCGGATGGGGGTCTACCTCTCCGTCCGATCTCTGGCGTTTGAAGGGATTACCGTTCACCCTCTTAGGCACATAGGGCCTCTGGAAATTTGGTATCAGAGCTTTCGCTTCCTCCACCATCTTCCTTTCTTCCGGCGACAGCTTCTCCTGCGATGCTCCCTCATATTTTTTAAGGATCTTTGCGGCCTTTCTTTTATCCCAGTACGCAAAGCGTCGGGGAGATGCCTCTTGGGGGGGGATTCAGACTCGTAGTTGCCATCGCGGTCTCTCCCTTTGCGGCGTTGTCCTTCTCTTTCGAAACTCTGAAACCAGGTCGTGAGACCATTGCCCCAGATGTGAAGAGATTGGGTTTCGTACCAGCGCTTGATGGAAGTTTAGCTTCCGCCGTTTTCTGCTTGACTGCGTAGGCAGCCGCACTGCTGCTTGCTCCCATCAAGCCACTCTTACTTGATAGCAGTTTGGGGGATGACTGACCCGTAGTTTCCATCGCTGTCGGCCTCCCAGTTAACTTTGAGGCGGAGTTTGTCCTCCGGCGTTGTGTTTTCGCTTGCTCCAGCATTGTTCTCTGCTGCGGAGTAAACGAAGTCGTTAATTGCTTTGTATTTTGTGTGTTCTTCATCTTGTTCGTACGACCCCTCGCCGGACAAGGCCAGCTTAGGGTCAAGGGTAGTGTAAGGGGAAGTGTGTCGTCAGCCGCGGCAGAGCCCCATACCGCGGTAAGACCATAGTTACTCCCTGAGGCGGCCCGGTATCAGTGAGGCTCCGTTCGACTACAGCCACGATTTGCCTCCCGGCTGCAAACGTCCAATGGGCACGGATTCGCATAACACCCTGGATTGGGAGGGAAAAGTTTTGCACATTTATATAGCGAGCCGCTTGCTTCAAGACAGACGCTCGCTTACAGCCGCACCTCATGGTGTACAGACGCTGCGAAAAAGACCCCGGTGAGCCCTTAAACCAAGTATGTCAGAGTGGCCCCACCGGGGCTCCCTCTCTTTCTGCCGCGAGCCTAGGTAGCTCAACGTTGCCCAGAGTGCACGAACGAGGACGCAAGAGTCGGGATTGAGCGCGGTCACTCAGCAACCACACCCCATTACACTCCCTAAGTGACACATTAGTATATAATTTTCTTAGGCTGGATTTATCTTTCAATTCAGAACAAATTTTTTGTTTATATTTTTCTCGTTCTTGTTTGTTCGGAACTGGACGATGAATTCAGATTTATGGCTATATATTCTCATGTAAATTTATGTAATATATAATTTATTATAATATGTTTTTTTTATTTACCCATTTCCGCATAGTTTTTGATTAAGTCGTTCACTATCATCTCGTAGTTAGGACTTTTGTGTTTGCCTAAAAAAGAAGTAACGACCTTTTCAAAAGAATCCCACGCTGCTGCCTCCACTGGTGACAATAGTTCTTTGAAATGGTTATTGGTCATCATTTTCCTTATTTGCGGTCCCACAAAAATCCCTTCCTTTATTTTTGCTTCTGAAATCTCTGGGAAGATTGTCTTCAAATGATGAAAAGCTTCGCCTTCTTTGTCCAAAGCCTTCACAAAGTTTTTGATAAGGCCGAGCTTGATGTGGAGCGGAGGTAGAATTATTTTTTCCTTCTTTATAAGTGGAGAGTATTTTATGTTATCTACCCCAACTTGAAACTCGATTCGTTCTGGCCAATCCTTTATGATGTAGTGGTCTTGACGAGCTCGGCTATCCCATTTGCATAGAAAGCAACAGTATTTTGTGTATCCACTTTGTAGACCACATAGCATTCCAACGACTTTAAGATATTTTCCAATCATGTTCTTCGTATTTGATTAACTTGAGCAATTTTTGCATTATCTCATATGTTTCCTTCGTATTTACTGCATGCGCGATCGGGATAGATGGCTTTTGGTTGCCAATATGCAATAATACGGCCTTTAAACTTAATTTATTGCCGTCTATGAACAATCGCCACTCTTTTGAATCATATGCTTCACCAAATTGTTTGAATAGACCAGCAATGTCTTTGCAGTAACAAACACTGTCCTCCTTCGTATAGTACTTGAAAAATTCTTCGTGACGAGTTCTATAATATGTTACCTTAACATCGGATGAAACAAATTTAAATTGTTGCATTCGAGAGGCGTGTAGTTCGGCCTTTTCCTTTGACAATTCCAAATCCCTTATCCAATCATTGAGTTGTGCTTGTGACAAAGAATTTCTTTCGTTTTCCGTTTGAAATTCAGTACAACATGATGCCGCGTAATCAGATACTACTGTTGACAATGAAACTGGAGCCGGAACTAAAGTTAAATTTGATTCTGGCAATGTCGCTTCTGTTGAAATTAGTTCTGGTAATGACACTGTAGATACGCTCGCATAGGTTACTTTTCTGGACTTTCCAACCCCAAGTACTTTTGTAGTACAAATATAGCAGTCCGTTGAATGGCAAGTTGGTTCCCTCCACTTCATTGGTGTAATAAATTTCACACATCGCCTAAATAGATAGTTTCAGAAATTAGTCAGCTATGAATTAAAAGGGAACAAATTCCTAATTTTTACAACGTACCTTTTTGTTCCGGTTTCCGAAGAAATCAATTCGACTCGGCATGTGGTGCACACAGTGTTCGGTGTCCAAGGTTTTTCATTGTTTTTAGGCTCAATTCCAAAACACTTATAGTATGTAACTTTCAAAGGATTTGAAAACACACGTCTCATACTTTTAAAAATAAATTGACCGCAGATGAAACAGAACATATCTGGATCATTTGTACACTCAAACTCTCGCGCCCTTTTATTCATTTTTTATTTTTAAGTAAATGACGGGTTATAAACTGCAATTATAAACTGAACAGTATCCGGCGAGCCTTGCAGATATTATGAAGGAACAAGTATTATGAAGGAACATGTACTCTTATTTATACTTAGATCCAGTAAAAATTCAAGCCTACCTAAACAAAAAGGTTCCCTAGTTCTACAAAGAAAACACTCAACCTCAAAAATATGCTCTTGTTTAAAATGTACCTAGGTTTGAAAAAACGACACTAACAGCTTTTTGTATCTAATAACTTTTCGAAAATCTACCTGCTAACAACTGATATACGAATACTAACACATATGTACCAGTAGGGTACTTAAGCATTAAATGGATATATTTACTTGAATGCTTATAACTTTTGTATTAGTTCATCGATTTTGTTCACTGATAGCTTGTTTTTTTTGTAATAAAACAGAGCTTAGAGGGGGGGGGGGGGGGGGGAATATCTGCTAAAAAACAAAAAGTTTTCGAGAAAAATTTAAAAAATCCGTAATGATTGTTCAATATGTTTGAATCTGCAGGACCTAGCAAAAAGTGTTGTATGTACTGATTATAGTAAATTTTATTAGCTTTCAAATTTTTCAAACCATTTTGGAAGAGCTCAGTTTGTTCTTGAGATATACACGATTAAGTGGAGCCATCTTTTTTGTTTTTTGAAATAACGGTAAATCGGAAATATCTCAAAAACGATACCATTCAAGTAAAAATAACCTTGATTTTCGGAATTAGGAGGTGATTTTACATAGGAATTTCACTATGGCGTCTCTGGTGCATTTTGGCTGTAAACCAGTGTTATTAACGAAAAGCTTTTCTTTGTTGTTAAGAGCATTATAGAGCCGCGCCAACGTGGGTTTGTTTCGGGTCGCTCTACAGTCACTAACCTGACATCTTTTTCGGATTTCTGCTTATCAGCCTTCAAAGTCGGTTCCCAGGTGGATACCATATATACTGACTTCTCTAAGGCATTCGACAAAGTGTCCCATCAGATTCTGCTGATGAAATTGGAGTTATATGGTTTTCACTCGGTGTTCCTATGTTGGTTGAAGTCCTATCTGTCTAATAGATCCCTTTGTGTTGAAATTGAAAACTGTAAGTCGCATACCTTTGTGGCAAATTCTGGGGTTCCCCAGGGTAGTATCCTTGGGCCGCTGTTGTTAGTTCTATTCATCAATGACGTTGGCGCTTGCTTTCAGTTTTCCAACTTTCTTCTTTATGCTGATGACTTGAAGATCTTTCGCAGGATTGACAGTTCATCAGATGTTTTAATGTGACTTGGTTAACCTTGTTGACTGGTGTAATACTAATAAGCTCTTTCTAAACGTTAAAAAATGTTTTCACATGTCCTTCTCGAAGGCCAGCAATAATCTTGTTTCACATTACTATTTAGCAGGCAGTCTCTTGAACGCAGTCAACGAATTTGTGGATCTAGGTGTAGTCTTTGACACTAATTTTTCTTTCCTTAATCACATCTGCTATGTCCTCCCGAAGGCTTATAGAAATCTTGCATTCTTACGCCGATATTCTAAGGACTTTAATGACCCCTATACTAGGAAGGCTTTATATATATCGTTGGTTCGCTCAAAGCTTGAGTATGCGTCCATTGTGTGGAACCCAGCCTACAGCTGTCATGCGGCTACAATTGAAAGGGTTCAAAGGAAATTTATTCGGTTTGGGCTTGGTTCACTCAATTTTGATGATCCGTTGCCCTCTTATGTGTCTCGGTGTACATTAATTAACCTACAATCCCTTCAGTCCAGGAGAACTTTGCATATTAGGTCCCTTCGTTTTTCCCCTCCTTTTTATCTGAGTTCTATCAGGGTAAACCACGCCCTCTTCGTTCCAATATTCCGCTCTCTAGCGGAGTTCAATAAACTTTCGAGTAGGCTAAATATGGTTTCTCTCTGTCCAGGGACGTGTGTAAGTCTCAAATACTTATGCACCTAGATATTTATTAAAACTCTATTATTATATGCATACATATATGTGTTATTTTTTTTATTAATTATAGTTAAAATTTAGCCTTATAAATTTCTGTATCTAGTCTGTAAGATTTATAATCATAGACTGAATAAACCTAAACTAATATATTTTTCAAAATTTTGAAATTCTGGCAATAATTTTTGTATCTCAACAGATTTATCAAAAAAGTATTCAAAAAAAGGTTCGTTGTCGTTAAATGTATTTAATTAATATTACTTCTTTAATAGCCCTAACTTAAAGGCCTGCAGTATTAACTACTAAAGAAGATTAGCGAAAACGGACATTCAACTGATAAACAATTGAAAATTTGCACATGTTTGGATTCCAGGACCGGTATGGCACAACACCCATCGCTTCTGAACTGCCTAAGCAAACTCGACAACCAAGTCTGAACTGTCTAAGCAAACTCGACAACCAACATGTTTTGGTGATCTCGTTTCCGCCGCTAGCCTCCTCCACCGTCAGCCTTTAGAAAAGCGAGGTAGTGCGTGATACACAGGTTTTTTGGGACATGGCACGCATACCCTGCGTTGGTCAGCTTAAAAGTAACATAAATTTTTGCGCACAAATAAAACAAACAACAAAACTTTTCGTTATACATATTGCAAAGAAGCGAAACGAACGTTCGTTACGCAATACATAATGAGGCCCCTATCATTCATTGTCAGCTAGTTCCAAAAATATGGCGTTGAAATCGGTTGAAAATTGGTTTTTTAATGAATTTTTTTTACGAAGAAACTGAAAAAACGATTTTTTGGCCTTTAAACCAGATTTTGGGGGTTTTAGGTACAAATCTTTTAAAGGGCGTTTCGTGTATAACTCGACCAGGGGGTCAATTCCCGTTCTGTGTAAACGTGAAATGAAAAGTTTTTTCTTGTTTTCATTACACCTCCGATTCGCGTTCGTTGATAAAATGAAAGAAACGTCAAACGGTTTTCATATGAAAAGAAATATAGGGGAATGAAACGGAATCTTTTCACGGTTACATTTTTAACCGAATTCTCGTTCAGTGCAAACGTGAAAAGAAACTTCAAAAAATTTTCATATGATAATTTAAGTTTCACTGTAAAAAAATTCGTGAAAAATGGCAAAAGATGTTCGAGGAAAGCGCGCAAGCCCCAACCAAAAGGAGTATTTGATAAATTGGTTGGAGAAAATAATATTTTATTTTAATTTATCAACACTTTCTCACTTTATATTCAGAAAGTGGCAATTGGTATTCATAAAATTGTAATTGGTATTGAGAAAATTGTAATTGGTAATCAGAAAATTGTAAATGTTATTCAGACTGAATAACAATTACAGTTTTGAGAATATAAATTACAATTTTCTGATTAACAATTACAATTTTCTGATTATCAATTACAATTTTCTGATTACCAATTACTATTTTATGAATAGCAATTACAGTTTTCTCAATACCAATTACAATTTTCTGATTACCAATTACTATTTTATGAATAACATTTACAATGGAGTTATTTCACTAATGAGCTCTAAGCACAATGCTTTAGGGAATCTATATAATTCACGGAAGTGTTCATCGGTCGTTACTTCGAAAGGATTTTGTCCATCGCGAAGTCTGCGCCTCAACAATCTCATAAGATACCTATAAATAAGAAATTTATATCAAATTTGGTTTAAATACATTGAAAAACATGATTTACCTTTCCTCGCTATGCTCAGAATCTAACACAATAATTAATCGCGACATAATTCATACAAATATCAAATATTAAAAGTTTTTTGCAATGTTTATCTTCTTTTCTTGTTGACATTGGCTATGAAATTAGAATAACAAACTTGCAAACTTTTCATCACTACGGTGGGAAAGGAACACTTTTATCACGGTACAAACAAGAATCGCAAAATATGAAATTGTGAAAAGATAGGGTGAAAAGTATCTGTGAAAACGAAAATGAAAACTTTTTTTTCATTTCACGTTTACACAGAACGGGAATTGGCCCCCAGATGAACAATTTATACTAGGTCGCCTCAAAGGTGTAAAATGGCTTTAGCACTGTGTTATTATTGAATTCATTCAAATGTTCAATTTTTTTTTTTGTTATTTTTTTTTTTTGAAAAATAACGAAAAGAAATTTGTTTTCATTATTTTTTATTTTTTGTTTTAATGGTCTTTCATTTTTACATATAAGTAAGAATTTTGTGAGCTATAGACCGGGATAATAATTCCTATTGAAACTTCATGTTGAATTATTATTATGTTTTTGTTATGAAGAAAAACTCAAAGAAAGGCTACAAACAATATTACACGCTATAGTTTTAGTACTATTTCACGCTGGCCAAAGCGACCATCGGACTAATTCGTAATGATTTTTACTAGAAAGTGTTTTGCTTCCGAGCGGGCTTTGATCTCGGTTGCTTCAACTTCTATTCACGGCAGTCTAACCACTAGGCTATACCGTGTTTATTTGCATGTTGGCTTCTACAGTTTTCCTTCGATTTTTTTGTTGGTGTTCTTTGCCCATTGCCTACTAGCCAAGAAATATTCTGTTTCTAACTGACATTTACACCGCACCAAATTTGGCAAATTTAGCAATGCAAGTCGGCACTTTTTTCATACAAATCTCTTTTTCCAAATTTCGAATTCCGAACAATACAAACCACAGTTCCTCAAAATAGCAACCCTGCGAGTGTTCCACATAAAGGATAGCCCAGCAAGAACCTTACTGGGTAATTGACGTGTTATAACTTTGGTTCTATGCACAGCTGTAAATATCAATTTAAACTAGTTTTTTTAGAAAATAGGCCAATTCTACCAGGAATAGACAGAAGACTTCTTGACTCTTCTTTTATTACTACTCTACAGGTGTTTATATCATTACGGTAATGCATTTTTTTTCGGTGACTTTGTGTCCTGGTAGAAGATTCTCACGGTAATGCATTTTCTTTCGGTGACTTTTTGTCCTGGTAGAAGATTCTTGCAGGGAAGGTGAAGCCAAATGCAAATTTTCCAATGTAAACGGTGTCGAACTAACTCATTTCAATTCGCCCAATTTAGTGCAGTGTAAATGTATTATTAGGCAGGGACTTTGTTTTGATACATTTGTTGTTGTATTAAATGCCGCGTGCTCTCGGCTGAATTAAACTGGTTTTTTGATGGTCTTGGATTTTAACATATAAGCAAGGCAAATTCAACAAGGTAGAATTGACAACTTAAATATTTTGTTTTTGTAGGAGTTTTTCCTTCAAAAAAATGTAAATAAGCGTATTAACCCTTTTCCACCCAAGTACAGTTTTTGTGTCTCATACAATTGTTTTACTGAAAAATTAGATAGCATTTGCTCAGGCAAAAAAATGATCAATACCGCGAAATATGCTATCCCAAATAGTAACGGAATAACTTTGGCTACTTTGGAATCTAACTCTTTTCGGACCTTTACATTATAGGAATGGCGAGTATTGAATATTTGTCGATTTCCGCCGATGTCACCAGAAAAAGGTTGCCGCCAGAGTGTCGCAGAAACTGGTGGATTGGTTTTCATCATTTTTTATACTGAAGTCAAAACCAGGGTACCGCCTTATCAAGGAAAAGGTCCGCGAAATGAAGTAATCAAATTATTAAAAAAGGACACACTTGTTTGGAACCGGTTCCGGATTTTAGACCGGTTTCGTTTTTTTTTTTTTATTAAAATAACGGTTACGATTTAGTTTTCGGTTTCGAGAAATTAATTGGCTCGCTGTTGCTGTTGTAAGAGGGACGTGACGGACCAAACAGAGTTGTACGGTATTGAGTCTATGCTCTTACAGCTGCCGAACCACCAACCCCCTGACCGTGGTCGAAATGGATTTTAGTCGCCTTTGCGACAAGCATTCCACCATGGGTATATTCTAAACCCCTAACCCGCAGGGGTCATGAATTAATCTCTTACAGTTTCGTTTTCGGTCTAAGATCCAGTTGGAAAAAGATTAGACCATTCGTCTTAGCTAAAATGTGCTAGAGTTTAGATAATCCGAACTATAATCTTTATTTAAACGTGCACAATTTGCGTTTTCTTCACACTATTGAAAAAATTTAAAAATCTTAAACAGAACGGGAACGGGTTAATATTTTTTTCATTTGACGGAAAAACTCCTACAGAAAAGAGAGAACTGTCAAGTTCACTATTACTTTGTTTAATATACTTTGCATATAAGTAAGACTAATCATCATCATTTATTGGCGCTTAACCGCCTAAGCGATTTTGGCCGTTTCGTATCAAAGCACGCCAGTCATTCCTTTTTAGCGATAACGGACGCCAATTGGAAACCCCAAGGGAGTTCAAGTCATCCTCCACCTGTTGTTTCCATCTCAGTCGAGGCCTCCCCCTTCCTCTGCTGCCGAATTCAGGCGACGATAGGAAAACCTTCTGTGCTGGAGCTTCTTTGTCCATTCGCATAACATGGCCCAGCCAGCGGAGTCTTTGGGCTTTAATTCGCTGGACTATGGTCAGATCTGCGTAGAGCTCGTACAGCTCATCGTTAAATTTCCTTCTATACTCGCCGTTGGCATCACGGGAAGGACCATAAATCTTCCGGAGAACTTTTCTCTCAAATACTCCAAGGGCCATCTCATCTTCTCTTGACATTGTCCATGAATCTGAGCCATACATCAGGACAGGTATGATGAGAGACTTATAGAGCGTGATAAGACTAATACGTAATGATTTTTACTAGAAAGTGTTTTGCTTCCGAGCGGGCTTTGACCTCGGCTGCTTCAACTTCTATTCACGGCAGTCTAACCACTAGACTTCACCCGTGTATATTTGCATATTGGCTTAGCTAGAGTTTTCCTTCGATTTGTTTGTTAGTGTTCTTTGTCAATTGCCTACTAGCGAAGAAACATTGTGTTTCCATCTGTGCTATTAGGCAGGGACTTTGTTTTAATACATTTGTTGTTGTATTAAATGCCGCGTGCTCTCGGCTGAACTAAACTGGTTTTTTTGTTTTAATGGTCTTGCATTTTTACATATAAGTACGAATTTTTTGAGCTATAGACCGGGGTAATAATTCCTATTGAAACTTCATGATGAATTATTAAGTTTTTGTTTTGAGGAAAAACTCAAAGAAAGGCTACAAACAACATAACACGCTATAGTTATAGTACTATTTTACGCTGGCGAAAGCGATCATCCAACTAATTTGTAATGATTTTTACTAGAAAGGGTTTTGCTTCCGAGCGGGCTTTGATCTCGGTTGCTTCAACTTATAGTCACGGCAGTCTAACCAAAATAAAATATTTTCAAGCCTCTTTTTTCACCTTTAATTTTTTCTCTTAATTCTCGAATTTTCTAGACTGCGTCAGAGTTGCCTTCAAATAATATTTCCAAAGACACAAATAATTCTACTTTTTCAAAACATGGCACTATATTGGATAACATTTCTGATACATGCCGCTGGGAGATTCCACGCCACCGGCTTAAATTTTTTAATATATTGGGCGAAGGCGCCTTTGGCCAAGTTTGGCGTTGTGAAGCAATAGATTTAGATGGTAAGTATATACCTATGTATTTAACTGACAGAAAACAAGATAAATTACGATGACAAAATGACCGTGATATGGTCCCGAAAAAGTCCAGAAGTAACCCCGAAAAAGTCCAAAAATGAACTCGAAATTTCCGAAATGGTCCATAAAACGGAACACCTAAATCCCGATTAAAACCAAGAAGTGTCTCCAAAATATATTTTGGGTTCACATTTCACAGTTCAGTAGCATTTTTCAAATTTACCACTCCAACTTTTTGCGAATATTCCACACAGCTTCTGAAGGTAAATGGCAATAAGAACATATGCATACGTTTTTGAAGATGATCGACAAGAAGAATGTTCTCACCAAGAAATGAACCGATTAAAATAACCGGCTTCGGTTTCGTAACGCGTTTCGGTTCCGGTTTCGTTCTTCAACATTTAATTCGGTTTCGGTTACGGGTTCGTTCCGGTTTCGGTTTCCAAATAAAAGTACGAACACAAAAAGTTTTACTACTAAAAAACTCAAATATGTAGCTTCCATATAAATTTTCATAACTTTTTTCCTGGGGCCATGATGCTATTTCTCCAATATAATAATAAATATTATCAGTGTTGCCACGAACATGTTTTTTTTTCGTACCAAAAAACGTATCAAAGACCAAAACCAAAATATTTTTTTTAGAAATAAAAGACAAATGGTTTTGTTCCTTTTATTTATTCGTTTTAATTAAAGTAAAGCCAATTATAAACAGAAACCAAAAAAAATTTCCTTACAAATTTACACATAGTTCAGGGGAATTTTTCAAAATTTCATCAAAATTTTCAACTTAATTAAAAAATTTTATAAATACCATCTTAGTACCCTGTCTAGCGAAATTCAAAAAATGTAAGTGAACCGAATTCACTGTGAGCCACTGTATGTGAGTAAATTTTTGAGAAACAAATTTACAACTTACGCCAAGTACTATCATCAATGCCCCGGAATTTCGCCGGCAACATGCAATTGGTTTGTGCGATTTGCTTACATTTTGTGACATTTTACTTACATCCGGCACACATCAACATGGCGATCTCTCCTATCTTCTAGCGAATGATGTGAAGAGATAAGAAGATGGAAAGAAATGAGACAAAAGAGGAAATCAAAAACAAAATGCCAAATTAATGCTGATTTCGTTCCAAAAAAATTTGCCCCTGCACGGTGAAAGTCATTGTGAATAGCATCATTGATTTTGATTTCCTCTTTTGTCTCATGTCTTTCCATCTTATTATCTCTTTCTATCATTCGCTAGAAGATAGGAGGGACTGCCATGTTGATGTGTGCCGGATGTAAATAAAATGTCACAAAATGTACACAAATCGCACTTATTGTTATTCACAATGATGTACCCCGTGCAAGGGCGTCTCCCCATAATTTACAATGAAGCTATTCACAATGATTTTCACCGTGTAGGGGCACATTTTTTTGTTGAAAGGAAATCAACATTAGATTTACCTACATCTTTTTAAACTAACTGATTGACTGATGAAAACTATCTTTCTGCAGCTGCAGAGCGATGTGGCAAAGTTAGTAAATTTAATATAAAATTGGTCAATGTTGGGAAATAAGCTCGCCTAATCCATTTTTCAAGCCTCCGACATTTTGCCAAAAAGAATTAATATCCGAATTGCTTATGGTCACTCAACTTAAGTTAAGTCCACTGGGTAATGATTTCATCATTATATCAATTTTTAAATTAAGTCAAATATACAGCTATCTTTGTCGGACAACACTTCCACAGGTGTTATAATTTTTAGCAACTCTAAAACCGAACCGCATTTCGATTTGATCTAAAAGCTCAATATAAAATTTTTAAATATTATCTTTTATTGCGGTTCTTTGCGCAGGTGCAAGAATAGTTTTCGATAAAATATTTCGGCTTTTGATCCTATGAAAATGTTTTCTTTTTTCATGTGATTGGAAACTTTTTTGAAGTAAAATTCTTTAACGATTCAAAATAATATATTAGAAAAATCCACAAAAGTTAATTTTAAGGGAAAAAGTACCAAAATCAAGAACAGCATACCAACGTACCAATTCTATTTACAGTACCATTTTTGGTACGAAAGTACAAGTACGGCCACTCTGAATATTATTGACGTTATGTGTGGATGAATTTTCTGCAATACAAATTCTTAAAATTAACTCTACTTTTTTTATTAGTAAAATATTAGAATGGAAGCTGAATGAAATAAGTAAATCGTCAATATCATTAATATGAGTGGTGCTTTCTGAGACCAGCCTGAACATTTCTTTTTCGGATCTCGTTAACTTTTTTCGATGGCTTCATTCAACTATAGTAAAATCTCCTCTTTCAGAATTTTGATGCTGCGGCCAAAACGTGTCTTTTGTAATCATGAAAATGTTTAAGGGTACCTGTACTGACGTCATACTAATTTTTTTGTTTCTGTAAAAAAAATTTATTTTGTCGATTTATTTTCTCGTTTGCTTTTGAGGTAGTGATAGAAGTAAAGTCCTTTCTCGAAGAACGAATCACTCTCTATAAAAGTCTCTTATCATACTTGTCCTGATGTATGGCTCAGATTCATGGACAATGTCAAGAGAAGATGAGAAGTTCTCCAGAAGATTTATGGTCCTTTCCGTGATACCAATGGCGAGTATGGAAGGAGATTCAACGATAAGCTCTGCGAGCTTTACGCAGATCTGACTATAGTCCAGCGAATTAAAGCCCAAAGGCTCCGCTGGCTGGGTCATGTCATGCGAATGGACAAAGAAGCTTCAGCCCAGAAGGTTTTCCCATCGTCGCACAGTGAATCGAATAGAACAAGCTAGCTGGACAAAATTATTTTGTGGGTTTTTTGCACTGAAATTACTGTATTTATGTACATTATGCATATTTAATACAATATAAATGGGCGGAACTTAATATATATGTATGTACATTAGGGTGGGCCAAAAATAAATTTGTTTTCTTGGACTGGAATACCGAAATCTAATTTCTAGTCAAAACTGGAGCTCAATGACCAAACATAAGTGCATAAAGTATATAAGTACTAGGGTGGTCCAAAAATCGATTTTAGTTTTTTTGGACTGGTTTGAGGAAAATCGAGTTCTTAGTTAAAAATCTAGTTTAATGACCAAATACGAGTGCCTAAACATACATATCGTCGCTCCCAACGAAGACTAACACGGTTCGTTGTTTGCGTAGAAAACTAGCACACTTCGTTCTCTGCGTGGAAGAATAGGTTAGGTTAGGTTCAAGTGGCTGCCGCAGAGGCACACCTAGGCCAGTATTAAAAGGCCCGTTGTGACCTGGCGTAGGTTAGGTTAGGTTAGGTTGCGAGGGCAGGACAGAGTGCGGGACCCTGCCCAGCACTTAGGCCAGTCAAGTTGGCCCATTGTGATACCCTATGCGGTCTTGAGACCCATCCCATATCCGAGAACCAAACATCAACAATCTCACACTCTCACACTTGGATTAGAGGATCAAACCAGCTCGTGGAATCGATGAATTTCGATAGAGCCCTAATATCCATTTTTGAAACCTCCGTGAGGTCGTCGATGAACGGTTGGCCGAGAATAGCCAATCGTCTTCTGCTGAGTGCAGGACATTGACACAGCAGATGTTGAACACTCTCCTCCTCTTCAATACATCTGCAACTGCGACAGTAATCGTGAGTTATTATGCCCATCCTAGCACCATGTGTGCCTATTAAGCAGTGCCCTGTTAACACCCTTATCAGAGATGAGACACCGGATTTATTAAGAGACAGCAGACAGTTAGTGCGTCCTTTGTTGTACGAAGGCCAAGTTAGCCTTGATATCTCGCACGTCGAGAGACCTGACTAGAGCTCATTTGCCCTTTGTAAGGTATTTGTGCTAGCTCGGAGTTTGAAAGAGGCCATGGGAATGCCTACCAGATCATTTCCTGGAAGGAGATGAGTGGTGGTACCTCTTCTGGCCAGCTCATCCGCTATACAGTTGCCTTCAATATCCCTGTGACCAGGTACCCAAATAAGGCTGATACTGAAGTGCTGAGCCATCTCGTTAAGAGATCTGCGGCATTCAGTTAGCGACTTTGTGTTGTCGACACATGAGTTCAGTGCCTTTAGCGCGGCCTGACTGTCTGAGAAGATAAATATCCGTTTGCCGTTTGGGGCGTAGACGCTAGGCTTTTCACTGCACCGTGTATTGCCATCGTTTCTGCTTGGTACACGCTGCAGTGGTCGGGAAGACGAAAGGAGATCTCTAGTCCCAGGTGCGGTGAAAAGATACCTCCACCCACCTTCCCTTCAAGCTTAGAGCCATCGGTGAATATGTTCATGGCATTCCGAACAGTATGTATGTCTTGTGGGTATTTTCACCTCGTAGTTCCTAACAAACACGTTGCTTGGCGTGCAATAGTCAGTATGTAATGGTATGCTCACAGGTGCATGGGAGCCTAAAATTGTGGCGTGACCACATGTGCCGCCCTTCCATACGTCGGTCTCCCTTAATCGCAGAGCTGTGATCACAGCTATTTCTTTAGCCACCAGATCGAGTGGTGGAAGATTCAGCATCGTGTTGAGTGCTTCTGTTGGAGTGGAGCCGAGGGCCCCGGTTATGCAGAGTTCTGAACTCCTTTGGACTTTTTGTAGCTGCTTCAGGTACGTGTTCTTGGTTAGTGCCGGCCACCAGACCAGCACACCGTAGAGTATAATTGGGCGAACAATAGCTGTGTATATCCAGTGCACCACTTTGGGAGAGAACCCCCACGATATACCAATTGCTCTCTTGCAAGTAAACAACGCGCATGTTGCTTTTTTAACTCGTTCCGCTATATTGTCGCTCCAGAGTAGTTTCCTGTCTAGAATAACTCCTAGATATTTGACTTTGTCACTGAGTACTAAAGTTGTATTCCCAATTTTTGGTGGTATTAAGTTCTGTATTTTGTACCTCCTAGTGAAGAGGACAAGTTCGGTCTTCTCGGGATTAACCTCCAAACCTGAAGCGTTCGCCCGGTCGCATACTTTAGTCAGAGCGTTTTCCATTAAATTGCAGAGGGTTTGAGGAAATTTTCCCCGAATGATAACGCAGATGTCATCGGCGTACGCGATCACTTGGTAGCCTTCAGCTTCCATGAGACGTAGAAGTTGGTTTACAGTAACCAGCCACAGGAGCGGAGAGAGAACACCTCCTTGCGGTGTACCTCTGTTAACGAGTCTGTGAATCGAATTACCGCTTAGCTCCGTTGTAATCCGCCTGCTAATAAGCAGTTTGCGGATAAACTCCACAAGGCAGGCATCGACCCGCAGACCCGTTAACGCCGAGGTAATGGCTTCCGGTAGAACGTTATTGAAGGCACCTGCTATATCAAGGAAAGCCACCAGTGTATATTCCTTTGTGTCAATTGACTTTTCTATAACAGATACCAGAGAATGCAAGGCAGTATCAGTCGATCTACCTTTATTATATGAGTTGAGTCTATCGATCTTCTGACATAGTCCTCCAAAAGTCTTTCCATAATTTTAAGTAGAAATGAAGATAGGCTTATTGGTCTAAAATCATTAGGTTTAGAATGGGATGGTTTCCCGGATTTTGGGATAAATACTACCTTAACCTCTCTCCATGATGCAGGTACATAGTTGAGCCTGAGGCAACTAACAAACATGGTTTTCAGCCAGGGCTTAATAAGCTCGGATGTTTGTTGTAGCTGGGCCGGGAATATTCCGTCCGGTCCTGGCGATTTATAGGGCTTGAGACTGGCTAAGGCCCAGTCCAGCTTTTTATCATCGGTTATTTCCTTTATCAGCTGATCCGAAAGCATTTCATTCCCGACCGTAGTAGTAGCCGTGTCTGTGCATGTCGGAAAGTGAGCATCCAGAAGCAGATTCATTGTGTCAGTGCTCGAATCGGTCCAATTCCCATCCGGCATTTGTATGTGGCTCAGTGTCGCTGACGATTTTGAGAGCACCTTCCTCAGGCGCGAAGCTGCAGATGTTGTTTCGATATTGTTGCAGAAATTCACCCAGGAGGCCCGTTTGGCCTTGCGAATTTCTTTCTTGTAGTTACTTAATTTAGTTTTGTGAAGTGCCCAGGATGTTGCGCATCCATCTTGTTTGGCTTTGTTAAAGGCCGACCTACATGTCCTTCTGAGATTATCTAGATCGGACGATCACCAGGGTGGTCTGTGGGTTTCAGCTAACTTTTTAGGCGGGCACGCCTTATCCAGAGAAATCTTGCAGTGTTGATTGAAGGAGCTGACGAGATCGTCTAGCTCCTCATCATTTCTAGATGTTACCAGCTGATTAGGCAAATATTTGCGAATAAGCTTTTGGTAGTAACCCCAATTTGTTTTCCTAATATTTTGTATATATTTCGGACTTGTATATGTATCTACTAAGGAGAAGCTAATGTACCTATGGTCTGAGAAGGAGTGCTCGCCTAACACCCTCCATGAGTCTATGAGGTCTCTGTAAGAGTCAGTGACCAACGTTATATCGAGGACTTCCTCTCGGTTTCTTGTTACGAAAGTGGGTTCATTCCCCGTGTTACATATACTTAGGTTAGTGCCTAGTAGGTATTTATAGAGTGACTCACCTCGCTCATTAGTGTCAGTACTGCCCCATTGGTTGTGATGGGCATTAGCGTCGCCGCCTAGCACGACGATATCGTCCCGTGGTTTTGTGGAACTCACGAACTCTCTGAAATTGTTTGATGGTAGTGGACCTTGGTGATCGTGAGCCAGATAGAATGATGCGAACCTGCAACCTCTACCCAGCCCCTCGACGCTTATCGCTGTCAGATGCTTATCGCTGTCAGAGAAGAGCGTTAATATTCGATTTAACTAAAATACACGTTCGAAGTTTACCTTTACCTGTTGCGCTATAAAGCTTGTAAGTAGGGGTCCTCAAACCACAGATCCTATCTCCAGTGATCCACGGCTCTTGAACCAGGACAATGTCTACTGCGCCTTTTGAGAGCTGCAGTAGTAGTGCGGCCGAAGCAGCTTTGCAGTGAGGGAGATTAATCTGGAGGACCCTCATCACTTTTTTTGGCGCTCTCCTCCGTGAGCGTCACGTCCGAGTCGCCGTCGCTCAGAAGCTGACTCTCGGAGTAGAGTCTCCTGAGAGCCGAGCCACCGTCCGAGCTGGACGACGCGAACCCACTCCTTGTGTCAGACGCCACTGACTTGCTGTCATCCGCGTCCACCTCCATGTCATTGTCCAGTTTGCTGTAGGCAGCTCAGGGTTGTTTTCTTGCAGCACATCTAGAATCTCATCTGGCTCCGTGCAACCAACTGGAATCCAGACTCTAGCCCTTGGGCATTGCGGGATATCAACCGCGTCCACTGCCCTCAAGCGCGCGCCGGGATAAACTTCTATGCGCTGTATGCCAATTTTGTACAGGTCCACGGACCTACTGTCATCGCAAGCGATCAGCGTCACATTACCCTGATACCAACCCGCATCGTCGTAGTTGGGTGGAGGACCAGGGTTGTCACGTTTCACCTGTACAACCACTTTTGCGAGCGCGGCCCCGATCCACTTCCACTGCTGCTTGGGGATCCTGCCGTCTACGTTGCTCTCGTCAATTACTCCAATGATCTTGCGATCCTTGGCAATGTCGGCGAAGGACCACGTCGGTCCTCCTATTTTGGCCCTTTTCGATGCCGTTGGGGTGGTTTCCTCCAGCGATCGGTTTCGCTTAGCGGTTTCCCCCTTGTTGTTAGCGCCATACAGCTCAACCTTAAAATCCGGCACTATCCGCCGAGCCCACGCAAGATCGCGCTGGAGCTTCGCCCAGGCCTTTGCCGAAACGTCTTCCTCCCTTATCGGTGAGGTCGAGTTCTTGAACAGGATCCGGGCTGCCGACCGCTTATCATTGCGGTTGGGCTTGGTGGATTGCCTGCGCGCCAAGTCCTCGACCCTAACGTCAGCACCCACATTCCTGGATCCCCCAGCCAAGGGCTCACCAGACGCTTTACGCTGAAAGGCAAGACCACTTGTGGAGTCTACAGGGTTGATAGCCTCGTCTTTGGCCTCCCGATCGGAGCCCCTGGAGGAGGCACCGATCATCGGACTACTCAGACCGGTTTTACACTCGGCCCTACTACGTCGAGCTGCAGCATCAGCAATGAAACGCTGGGGAGTCCTCTCAGCTTTCGTCACTTTGCTAAGGTCCGGCTTGGCTGTGACCTTTTTAACGGAGCGAGCTCCTGTTGGCTTTTTTTGAGGAGACCCAGACTCCTTATTTTTGTTGTTGTTGTTGGTACAGTTGTTCATGTTTGAACCCACGAGTGGCGGAGAAAGGGGAAGGTCCACCCTGGGCAGAGATCCGTATACCCAGGGTAAGGCTAATTAGAATCGGAGGTCGCCAGGTATCCGAAGCAGTCCGTTAGCGGTTGGGCTATTTTAGGGCCCCCAGCCAGGCTGATCCTCGGCACGGGTCGTATGACACCTTGATCCAGCCCATTTCAAGGAAGGAAGACAGGAAAGGGGAGAAGAGGGGGCTGTGATAGAGGCTACGAGTAGCGGAAGGAAAATGAGGTAAGAGGGGGGGGGGGCGGGGGGGAGAGGTCGCCGCTCGAATTAGCCGCATTCTCGCGCCACTTAAAGCCGGGCAGTTGCAGATGAGGTGCTCCACCGTTTCCTCCTCCTCATCATCCTTACAACTCCTACAGCATCGTCGGTAGGGCACACCAAGTCTTTCTGCGTGCCTACCAATGAGGCAGTGCCCAGTTAATACGCCTATTAATATGGAGATTTCTCTTCTCCTTAGGGCATAAATTTGTCTTGATCTTTTATGATCCCATTTCGGCCAGGTTTCTTTGGATATCCGGCATCCTGGAGATTGCAGCCATCTTTCGTTGGCTTGGCGGAGTGTGTACTCCTTCAGCATAAGCTTGCATGTGGCAAACGGCATACCTAAGCGCTCTTTATCGCGAAGAAGCTGCTTGGTCGTGCCCTGCCTCGCAAGTTCGTCTGCCCTACAAATTCCCTCAATGTCCCTATGCCCCGGGACCCATGTGAGGTTAACGCGATTCTGTTGGGCCATCTCTTGTAGACATCGACGACAGCTGAGCGTCAGTTCAGAGTTGAACGAGTAAGAGCCAAGGGATTTGATGGCCGCCTGGCTGACGCTGAATATAAAAATGTCCTATCTGATAGTGTGTTGGCCTATCCAAGCCGCGGCGTCCATGACTACTGAAACTTCAGCCTGGAAGACACTGCAGTGATCAGGTAGTCTGAAGGAGAGCTCAAGGTTCAGATCCTTTGAATAAACCCCTCCTCCAACTCTGCCGTCTAACTTCGAGCCATCAGTATAAATGGAAGTGCCGCCATGAGTGGCGGGATTCCGATCCGTGCTCTCCCATTCTTCCCTGCGGGGAATGTTGATTTTAAAACCGCTATCTCCGATTGTTGTGGTCGCACAGCGATCTGTGCTCAGCGGAAGAAAGCTATAGGATCCCAAAATACAGCCGTGTTCAGTAGTGCTTGCGCCCCATCCGGACGTTTCCTTTAGACGCAGAGCCGATGCTGCTGCTACCCGGTGCCCTTCCAGATCGAGTGGCAAAATGCCAAGAATGGCCTGGAGTGCTTCATTGGGCGTTGTTCTTAACGCACCGCTTATACAGGTCATGCAAGATCTGTGTACTTTACCTAGCAGATTAAGGTTTGTTGCCTTACTCAGCGCAGGCCACCATACCACAACTCCATAAAGCATGATTGGTCGAATGATTGCAGTGTAGATCCATTTGCATATTTTGGGACTGAGCCCCCATTTCTTTCCAATGGCTCTTTCGCACGTGTAGAGTGCAATACACGCTTTCTTCTGGCGCTGAAGAACATTCTCCTTCCAGGTTAGCTTCCTATCCAGAACTGTGCCCAAGAACTTGGCGTTGTCAGCCAAGTTCAGGTGCACGTTATTCAGTTTTGGTAGTATTAGCGGTGGTATCTTATAGCGGTTGGTGAAAAGGACCAGTTCTACTTTTCCCGGGTTGATGCTGAGTCCGCAGCGCGAGCACCATGAGGAAACCTCTCTCAGTGCTACTTGCATCAAGTCGCACAGGGTTTGTGGGAATTTGCCCCTATATACTATAGCTAAGTCATCTGCATATGCCACTACCTTCCCGCCCCCCCAGCTTGTGTCTCGCAGCATCGAGTTGACAGTGAGGTTCCATAGAAGCGGGGAGAGAACACCACCCTGAGGCGTTCCCCTTGTGACATAGCGTGATAAGTCAACCGAGCCCAGTGATGAAACTATTCGTCTGCCCCTTAGCATTTGATCAATAAGTCCAATAAGAAACCTGCTTATGCCCAGACTTGTTAAAGCGGTGTATATAGCATCAGGGCTTATGTTGTTGAAGGCTCCTTCAATATCTAAAAAGGCCACAAGACAGTACTCCTTTTCATACAGCGATTTTTCAATAACAGAAACTAGGCTGTGAAGCGCAGTTTCTGTGGATTTCCCTTTGGTGTATGCATGCTGATAGCTACAGATCAGGTTGCTATCAATATTAGAGGAGAGGTAGCCATTTATTATCCTCTCGAAGGTTTTGAGCACAAAGGATGAGAGACTGATCGGCCTATAGTCCTTGGGCTCGTAATGAGACGCCTTCCCCGCCTTAGGAATAAACACTACCGTGCCACTTCTCCAGGAGCACGGAGTGTAGCTAAGAGCCAGGCAGGCCGTATAGAGAAATACCAGCCATTTGGCTGATGTCTCCAGCGTGTTTATGAGTTGTGCGGGAATAATCCCGTCTGGCCCGGCAGCCTTGAACGGTTCGAAGCTTTTAACCGCCCACCTAACCTTTTCCAGGCACTGGGCAAGCCTGCTCTAGGGCATTCGAGAGCGCCGTTGTAAAGGTTTTTACCAGATCCTCCAACTCCCTTACTGATGAGGGGACTTGTGGGGGCAGTGCTGGCAAGTCCCTAGATAGTATTTCATTGTGTAGCTGCCAGTTAGTGTTACGTGGGTTGCGTTTCATAACCGGCTGCTCAACAGAAAAGTCTAGAACTAATTCTACGTACCGGTGGTCGGAGAATGAGTGTTCATCGAGAACGCGCCATTTTCTGACCCACTCATAAGCGCCTTCGCTGCAAATAGTGAGATCTATGACCTCCCTACGGGTTTTAGTAATAAACGTAGGTTCGTTACCCACGTTGCAAACTACCAGGTTAGTTGTTAACAAATAATCAAACAACGACTCTCCTCTAGCATTGATATCGGAGCTTCCCTCTGGACGTGATGAGCATTGGCGTCAGTTCCGATAATAAGATGACCCATGGAAAAATTTGCCACCAGGTCTTTTACCTCCCTCTGTGGCGGAGGTTCTTCGGCGTCGTAGGGCATATAGACTGACGTCATCGTCAGACTGGAACCGTCGACTGTTAAACTGGCAGCTGTAACGTCACCATTGCTATAGTTGGGCAAGAGAAAGGCATTCAGCTCAGACTTAACCAAAATACAGGCTCTAACCCTGCCCCCCTCGCTGGCTCGAATAAGCTTAAACCCCTTAGTCCCCAAACCGCAAATCCTTGAGCTGTTGACCCAGGGTTCTTGGATGAGGACCACATCTATGTCGCCTTTAGAGAGATGACTGATTAAAGCAGCCGAGGCTGCTTTAGATTTGTGCAGGTTTATCTGAATCACCACCAACATGAGAGCGCTCAGACTTCCCTGCCACCGCCGTATCGTCGAGTTCCACCCCGTCTGGAGGCTTATCTTTCAACGACGATTTGTTCAGACCACGATTTGGCGTGGCCGAGATCCTACTAACTGTGGCAGTATCGACATTGCTGCGCTCAGGACTAGCTGCTATCACTGTGACGTTGAGGTCTTCCCCGTCCAGCAGGCTGTCTCCCATCTCCGAGCTGTTCACTACTCCTTCGTCATTTGACGTGGCAGATACCATACTTTCCGAGTCGGAAATCTCCGACTCCTCTACCGGCACTGCGATGTCCGAGTCCTCCAGTGCAGCCGAAATAGCAGCGCGCTGTGCATCGCCGCGGTTTACGTGGATCACGATCGGACCCATGCCGTAGTGCACTCGTCCATTGCACCGTTTAAGGGGTTCGAGTGCTTCCTTATTCAAGGTGAAGACCACTTGCCTGTCAGGCCCCACCGCATCCTGGACCAGATTGACACCCCAGTCCTGCGTCGGGAGAGACGGGTTCATGATCCTCAGCATCCTGAGAATTCTCTCAGGTTCAGCAGGGATAGCAGGAATCCACGCTCTTGCTCTTGGCCGAGCCGGGATGTCCTTCCAGTCGACAACCTCGATTTTTGCCCCTTGGTAGATCTCACCCAGTCTTGCAGCTGCTGCCTTGTACAGTGCAACAGTTTTTGCATGCTCGCAAGCGAATACCTTGATTCGGCCCTGGTGCCATCCCGCATCAGAACCCATCGGCGTGGTACCCGGAGACTCATCCATAATTTCGAGAAGGGCATTACCGATAGCGTTCCGGACGTACCGCCACTGGTCCCTAGGGATGGCCCAGCTTTCGTTACCTCGGTCAATGACGCCTATGAGCATCCTATCCTTAGTCACTTCAGCAAAGCTGAGTTTACCCACTACGGGGGCGTGTTGCTGCCGCTTCGGGTGAGGTTTTAAATCCACGTCCGATCTCTGGCGTTTGAAGGGATTTTCATTAACCTTCTTTGGCGCGTAATCGCTTTGGAAGTTCGGTAAGATAGCTTCAGCCATCTCCACCGTCTTTCTAGCATTCGGCGATAGCGTTTCTTCTGAAATACGCCGCTCTTTTGTCCAAGTACTCAGAGCGACTGGGAGATGTCTTTTGGGGTAAATTTCGACCCGTAGTTGCCATCGCGGTCGTTCCCTTATTTGGATCTCTGGGGCCAGGTCGTGAGACCACTGCTACAGACGTTAAAGACTTGGTTTCGGTACCGGCACTTACTAGGGCTTTAGCATCAGCCGTTGTTGGCTTCACTATGTTTGTACCGGTACTTACTTTGGGGATTGCCCCCTTGTTATCCAGAGCTAATCGACCCGTAGTTGCCATCGCTGTCGATCTCTCGGCTGATAAAGAAATAGAGTTTGTCATCCGACCTTGCGTTCTCGCTTGCTCCAGCATTTTCCTCCTCTGCTGTGCAGTATACATTGTTGTATCTTTAGTTTTAGGGTTTTTGTTACTATTTATCATCTTGTTCGTACGACCCCTCGCCGGGCAAGGCCAGTTTAGGGTCAAAGGAAGAGTAAGGGGAATGTGTCGTCCGCGCGGCAGAGCCCCATACCGCGGTAAGGCCATAGTTACTCTCCGAGGCGGCCCGGTATCAGAGAGGCTCCGTTCGATTACAGCCACGATTTGCCTCCCGGCTGCAAACATCCAATGGGCACGTGGTCGCATAACACCCTGGATTGGGAGGGGGAAGATCTTAGTCGTCGCGCCAGAGAGGCTTTGCTTTTCTCGTGATGTAGTACCGGCGGCGCTATGATCACAAGGGCAGCGTAGCCCTGTGGCTATCGACTTAAGCCCTCGTACCGCGGCAAGGTGTCCACCCTTCACGAGGGAAGAATAACACGCTTCAGTTCTTTGCGTAGAAAACTAGCACACATCGTTCCCTGCGTGGAAGACTAACACGCTTCAGTTCTCTGCGTGGAAAACTAGCACACTTCGTTCTCTCCGCCGAGAACTAACACGGTTTAGTTCTATGCGAACTATGCTAGTTTTCCACGCAGAGGACGAAGTGTTAGTCTTTAACGCCTACCCTAACACGTACATATGTTATAGAAGTCCCAGCCCTACTATACATGGAATGCGGTCAGTGAAAATCAGTAAGATGGGAGGAATATTACATATAGCCCACATATATTCGATTGTTCTGATATATGGGGTTTAGGCAGAGGTTGTACTAAAGATCGAGCAGTGAAAATCGTGTTGCGTATTCATGAAAGGTATAAAGACGTCGGCACAGAAAGTTTTCCTTACTTGTTTGTTTTGATTTCAACTGTTCACCATCACATCTATTTTAAATAAAACGAAAAAAAAAACACAATAAAAAAGTATACCCACCATTCATCAAAAAACTCTTTTTTGTATGGGCTGGGAGTAAGCTAGAAAAAAATAAAACAAAATATTTGGACCGATTTGTGCCGAACAAAAATTATACATTTAAAGAGCCCAGAGCCACGGCTGTGATCTATGTAAATTTCAGACTGAAAGCAGTTGGAATACTACTACTACTTTTTCTCTAAGAAATATGAAAATTTGTAAAAAAAAAATTTTTAATTTTGGCATTTTTTATGGGTCAGCAAAAAGTTGTAAATGAAAATCTTTACTACATCACCATCACATCTTTTTAAAATTTGAAAATTTCAAAGTTCGTAAATATCTCGACCAATAATAACAATAAATAAAATCTATTTTAAATTACACGGAAAAAACATCACAATAAAAAAGTTATCCCACCATTCATCAAAAATCTCTTTTTTGTAAGTAAGCTAAAAAATATATATATATATATATATATTTGGACCGATTTGTATTATATTAATTATACATTAAAAGACTACGGAGCCACTGCTGTGATTTATGTGAATTTCAGACTGGAAGCAGGTGGAATACTACTACTTTTTCTCTAAGAAAAATGAAAATTTGCGAAAAAATATTTAAAATTTCGGAATTTTTTTATGGGTCAACAAAAAGTTGCCAATGAAAATCTTTACATCAGAAAAATATAGATTACTGTTCACCACCACATTCATTTTCAATTACACGAAAAAATAAAACAATAAAAAAGTTATAAAAAAAATCGTGAGAGGTCCATAATTATAAATTTAGTCAAACCAAAACACGTTTTTCTCAGAGTACCAACTTATTACTTCCCCTTAAACAAATATTAAGTAAAAGGAGTTGTTGATTGATGACACAGCTCTACAAAAAAAAAAAAATATTGTTGCCCTGGGTATTTTCGCAAATTCTTATGCCTTCGGGTAGCCAAATAAAGACTGCGTTCAATGAATTCCTCGATGTCCTCTAGTTTTCAAAGTAGGGATCAAAAGCACCTTTTCCATAGGTTAGACCATATATTGCCCCATAACTTTTTTTCTGTTTCTTCTATCATGTTGATGTTGGTGTCGTTGGAAAGGTGGGACTCCACCGCCTCAATTACGTATACTAGTTGTTAATGTATCTTGATAACTGTAAGAGATATTGTCAAAATACTGTATTTTTTTGTTGACCAGTGTAAAAATAAACTATTTTGAAACGATCTCTAATTATTTCTTTTTCCAACAGAGTATAATTTGTTAATATCCAATCACGTGTTCCTAGGATATTCCAGTTTAATCAAAAAACGGGAAAATATGCATACCAAAAGTGCTTAGTAATGTGATGTCCATATGGCACTAAACTTTTTCCTTGTATATTTATTGCAATTTTTTTGTGTTTGTTATTGAAAAACTAAAGTCACAAAACCAACTTCCAAAAAAAGACAAGAAAAAAATTAGATAAATATTAAATTATCAAAATTTTGATAATGCAAAAAAAAAGAAACAAAAAAGATAATAGGAGCACACCCTTGAGCTTTTGCTGACACTTTTACTTAGTTTATAAGATTATATTTTGACTCTTGTTAATATACTAAAGGTGCGGGCGTAGAAATTATGACGTCATCATTATGCAATTTTATTTTTTTTTTTACTTTTATTTGCAATCTATTGCCTAGTTTACACGAACGTAAAATCGAACTATTTCAAAACGAATTTCTTACGACACATTTCAAAATCCCTTTGAATTAAAACGCAAAAAGTTTTCGAGTCGGTTTGAAAAATCTTTTATAAATGTGTTTTGAAATAAAACGAATTGAACTAAAGCGTTTTATGTATGCGTATAAACTAGGTATATCTTTACGACAATAAGCAAATGGTATAGACAATAAGCAAAGGGTATAGGTATGAAAATAAAATATTTTTATTCGAATATACTCAAAACCAATGAACATTCCATGTTAACAAAGATAATTAAAATAACAAAGATAATTAAAATTAATTAATAAGATTTACGAAGTTTTGTATTCAGTCTCGATAGCAATTTTAGTTTGTGATTTGAAGTCGACATTATTGCTGTTAGAAAACCTGTCCGGCTTTAGAGCAAAGTGAGTACAAGGTGGGTGTGAAGTACACGAAGAACATGATAAATAGTTCAAAAATAATGTTTCTTGCCTTTGAGAATTCCAAATTACCTGATGAATTTTATTTGAATTTGGCGCTGGCTTCAAGTTGCTTATCAGCAAATTATCAATGATCAATTATATTGATCATACGATTTCAATGATTTTGGCCGCCGTGGGAGTGAATCGCGAGGTGCAATTAATGGTTGATTAATATTTTTTGGATTGTTTGATCTCAGTTTATGCGCAATACGACGGGAATCATTTTTACGTTGGCATTCTTCGGCAATTTTTGCTCTTTTTTCCCGTATTTTTTGTGCTTTTAAGGTGCGCGATTTTGTCAATAAATCCATTATTAGTTTTATTTAATATAATAGCTGACTAGAAAACCACACCACACGCGACGGCAAAGCAAGACATGAAAACGGAAAGGTTTGTACAAATCCCATTTTACATACTTACATTTTACTAATTTTTGACTCCTTTCAAATCCGTTACATTGAAATTCTCTCGTAGATGAGATAACTGATTGTAAATTCACTCAAACTTGAGAAGATAGAGTAAAATAAATAAATTCATATCTGAGTTGTACCCATCAAAATAAGTAAAACATTTGTTTATAAGTACCTACTTATTTGTACGCAAATTGAACCTTAATTACCAGTCCGGTGTTTGTTTTGGTCCAGCGCGTCTGAATTTTTTCCTAACCTCAAAAAACCAAAAACCACTAAACATTTGAAAAATTGAAGGTACAAGTAAGCTTTTCAATTTTGATATATGCATGGATCTTCAACGCGCTTTTTTACGTTAATCAAACATATTGAATACTCAAGTTTACAATTAACATGGCATGAAAATATCTGTCAGTTTTTGTGTGCTAACAAAAAAAATTGAATTATTTAAACTATTCACAAACCAAACAGTTGATTTATAGTGGCTGCTGTATGCATAATATGAACAGCACAGTAATCGGATCACGTGTTCAGGGTTTCTTTTTGAGTTAGCATCAAGTATATTTGTTCATTTTTTTGATAATTAAAGGGGGCGCGCATGTAAATGGCTTAACTATACTAGAGCGAGATCCCAGAGCCTAAAAGCGTCACTTATTTTATAATGGATGAAACCAATACCGATCGATAGTCCTCCCCGAATCTAGAAAGAATGTGAAAATTTTAAAGCTGTACCTATGACAAGGGCCTAGGAATCGGGGGTCAAAGTCGCCAAAAAATGACCCTAACTTCACTTATTTTATAATGGATGATTTTCACATATTTGACGTAGATTACCACCCCGCGTCAGTATCAAGTGTTGTTAGACCCGTACCAGTGACAAGGCTCCAGCCAGACACCCCCAGTTCGCGGATTTTCCTATGGAAATTTATTCTGTTTTACTAATTTCACGCATTTGGGCCACTTTGGCTGCTTTTAACTACCCAATATTTTCCCATTTTTTGTAGAACACTACCCTCAAGTAGTATCAGGAATTTTTAGACTTCGTCCCATGGAAAAAACTTCAGCCAGACACCTCAAAACTCGGGAAATTTCACTAATTTTTACTGCGCTTTCACATGTTTAAGCGGATTTGACCAACTTTCGCCTCTTTTAAATAACAGATCTTTACACATGTATCGTAAAATGCTACCCTTAAGTAGAATCAAGAATTTCTAGACATCATCCCATGGAAAAAACTTCAGCCAGACACCTGAAAGTTCGAGAACTTTTATTTTCCTATTAATTTGCTTTCTCTTGTTTGTCCCACTTTTACTAATTTTAAATGATAGATCTTTTCACATGTGTCGTAGGACACTACCCTTAAGTAGTTTCAGTAATTTTTAGACCTCGTCCCATGGCAAAAACTTCAGCCAGACACTTCAAAACTCGGGAAATTTCACTCATTTTTACTGCGCTTTCACATGTTTAAGTGGATTTGACAAACTTTGACTACTTTTAAATAGCAGATCTTCACATATGTGTCGTAAACTGCTACCCTTAAGTAGAATCAAGCATTTCCAGACATCATCCCATGGCAAAAACTTCAGCTAGACACCTCAAAGTTCGGGAACTTTTATTTTCCTATTAATTAGCTTTCTCTTGTTTGTCCCACTTTTACAATTTCTAAACGACGGATCTTTTCAGATGTTTCGTAGGACACTACCCTTAAGTAGTTTCAGTCATTTCTAGACTAAGCCCCATGGCAAAAACTTCAGCCAGACACCTCAAAGCTCGGGATTTTCACAAATTTTTACAGAGATTTCACTTGTTTCAACAGGTTTCTCCAACTTTGTCCACGTTTAAACGGGGGATCTTTACACATGTGTCGTATAACACTACCCTTAAACGGTATCAGGCATTTCCGGACTTCATTCCATGAAAAAAACTTAAGCCAAACAACCCAAAGCACGGGAACTTTTCATCATTTTTACTGTGCTTTCACACGGTCAAATGGGTTTACCCAACTTTGGCTGCTTTTAAATGGCGGATCGCTACAAATGTATCGTATAACACTACTATTAACTAATATTAGGCAATTTTAGACTTCGCCCCATGACAAAAACTTCAGCCAGACACCTCAAAGCTGAGGAAATTTCATAATTCTTGCTGCGAATTCACATGTTTAACTGCGTTGGTCTAACTTTGGCTGCTATTAAAGGGCAGATAATTTCACATGTGTCATAGAAGACTACCCTTAAGTGGTATCAGGTACTTTTTGACTTCGCCCCATGTCAAAAACTTCAGCCAGACACCTCAAAACCGAGGAATTTTTATAATTCTTACTGCACTTTCACATGTTTAAGCGAATTTGTCCAACTTTGGCTGTTTTTGAAAGGCAGATCTTTGCACATGTGTCGTGGAACACTATCTCCAAGTAGTATCAGGCATTTTTATACTTCATCCCATGGAAAAAACTTCAGCCAGACACCTCAAGCCTGAGGAATTTTCATAGTTCTTACTGCTTTTTCACATGTTTAATCGGGTTGGTCCAACTTCGGCTGCTTTTAAAGAGCAGATCTTTTCACGTGTGTCATAGAAGACCCCCTTAAAGAAGGATCGGCTATTATTATACTTCGCCTCATGTCAAAAACTACAGTCAGACACCTCAAAACTGAGGAATTTTCATAATTATTACTGCGATTTCACAGGTTTAAGCGAGTTGGTCCAACTTTTGCTGTTCGTAAAGGGCATATCTTCACACATGTGTCATAGAAGACCACCTTAAAGAAGTATCGGGTATTTTTTATACTTTGCCCCATGTCAAAAATTTCAGCCAGACACCTCAAAACTGAGGAATTTTCATAATTCTTACTGCGATTTCAAAGGTTTAAGCGAGTTCGTCCAACTTCGGCTACTTTTAAAGAGCAGATCTTTTCACATGTGTCATAGAAGACCCCCGTAAAGAAGGATCGGCTATTATTATACTTCGCCTCATGTCAAAAACTACAGTCAGACACCTCAAAACTGAGGAATTTTCATAATTATTACTGCGATTTCACAGGTTTAAGCGAGTTGGTCCAACTTTTGCTGTTCGTAAAGGGCATATCTTCACACATGTGTCATAGAAGACCACCTTAAAGAAGGATCGGCTATTTTTATACTTCGCCCCATGTCAAAAACTACAGCCAGACACCTCAAAACTGAGAAATTTTTATAATTCTTACTGCGTTTTCACATGTTTGAGATGGTTCGTCTACCTCTGGCTGCTTTTAAAGGGCAGATATTTTCAATGTGTCATAGAGGACCACCCTTACGTGGTACCAGGTACTTTTAGACTTCGCCTTATGACAAATACTTTAACCAGACACCTTAAATCTGGGTAGTTTTCATAATTCTTACTGTGCTTTCGATTGTTGAAGCAGGTTTGTCCAACTTTGACTATTTTTGAAAGGCGAATATTTACACATGTGTCGTAGAACGCAACTCTTAAGTGGTATCAGGCATTTTTGGAGATCTTCCCATGACAAAAACTACATCCAAACACCTCAGAGCTCGAGTTTTTTTTCGCAATTGATCTCTCCATAGGACATGATCAAGCAAATTAGAACAGTTCAGCCCATACAAAGTGTTAAGATGTGGAATTTGTTGCATTTCAGACAATGTCACTCTTATGTCGCTACCTTGCAGCGAAAGCAACTAGTTGAAAACTACTTTACAACTAGTTGGTGCACCGAGCTTATATGGAACAAAGACAGAACACTGACTAGTTGGGCCCGGTGTTCTGTCTTTTTATAAGCAACTGGTATTTTTTACGTGTTGATGTCCTACAAGATGTCAATTTCAGAAATACCAGTTTCATGCTAGTTGTAAGATACCAGTTCCATACTAGTTCATCCTGGACTAGTATAATTTCCATAAAATGAACTAGTCCAAAAAGGACCAGTATGGAATATACTAGTCAAAAAGGCTTTTAACCTGGACTAGTATGATTTCAACCAGAATTTTCCTGGCTTACCCTTTATTTTATCATTTGACTTTATTTTCATGTTTATTCTTAAGAAAGCAGCGGCTATTTGTATTTACCCAATCACGAAAAAGCATCTATGAATTATAAAAGAAAACGAAACGAATGAATTTTGTTTTTTTCAACTGGTATAATTTCATCCAGAAAAATCTAGTTGTATACTAGTATGGAATGGATATTTCCTGACTAGTATGGGTTCAGCCGAAAAATTCTATTTGTATACTGGTATGAAATGGATATTTCCTGACTAGTATGAGTTCTGCCAGAAAATTATAGTTGTATACTAGTATTTTTCTGATTAGTTTGAGGTTTCGCTGCAGGGAACTCGCTTAAACCTGTGAAATCGCAGTAAGAATTATGAAAATTCCTCAGTTTTGAGGTGTCTGGCTGTAGTTTTTGACATGGGGCGAAGTATAAAAATACCCGATGCTTCTTTAAGGTGGTCTTCTATGACACATGTGTGTAGATATGCCCTTTACGGACAGCAAAAGTTGGACCAACTCGCTTAAACCTGTGAAATCGCAGTAAGAATTATGAAAATTCCTCAGTTTTGAGGTGTCTGACTGTAGTTTTTGACATGGGGCGAAGTATAAAAATACCCGATACTTGTTTAAGGGGGTCTTCTATGACACATGTGAAAAGATCTGCTCTTTAAAAGCAACCGAAGTTGGACCAACCCGATTAAACATGTGAACAAGCAGTAAGAACTATGAAAATTCCTCAGCCTTGAGGTGTCTGGCTGCAGTTTTTTCCATGGGATGAAGTCTAAAAATACCTGATACTACTTGGAGATAGTGTTCCACGACACATGTGTAAAGATCTGCCTTTCAAAAATAGCCAAAGTTAGACAAACTCGGTTAAACATGTGAAAGTGCAGTAAGAATTATAAAAATTCCTCAGTTTTGAGGTGTCTGGCTGAAGTGTTTGACATGAGGCGAAATCTAAAAGTAACTGATATCACTTAAGGGTGGCCTTCTATGACACATGTGAAAAGATCCGCTCTCTAAGAGCAGCCGAAGTTCACAGAGCCAAAAATGCCTAATAAAATTAATAAGATTGTCTTCATGATCAGCTTTTGGGCAAAGGGGTAGTCGCAACGGTGCAAACGAAGAAAAAACTGTAGGGAAATCTTTTTGGTTTTAAGAAGAAATTCTTATTAAAAAACTATACATTTAGTACAAAGGTGTAGTTAGACGCTGGCAATTATTAGTATACGATGGCCGGATGGTTAGCAGCTGGGTTTAGCAATCGAAAAATTGTAAGTTCGATTCTCTCTCTTTTTTTTCCTAATTTGAAATGTTAAAAAGAAATCTTCTTAAATATATTTATAAGATTTTCCTTTGAAACATTAACAACTCTACACATATCGGTAATTAGAAGCTGGCAATCAAAAGTGAGCGAAGGCCTGATGGTTAACAGCTGGGTTTATCATTCCGAAAATTGTAAGTTCGTTTCTCGGTGAGGGCAATATCATTTTATTTTTCATTTAAAATATTAAAAAGAAAATCTTCTTAATAACATTAAAAATACTGTCTCTACAATAATAAGAAGCACATCTTCTTGAAGAAAATCTATAGAGATATCTTATGACTTTTGTTCTATTTTATTAGGCATTGTTGGCTCCGTGTTGGACCAACCCGATTAAACATGTGAAAAAGCAGTAAGAACTATGAAAATTCCTCAGGCTTGAGGTGTCTAGCTGAGGGTTTTTCCATGGGATGAAGTATAAAAATGCCTGATACTACTTGGAGATAGTGTTCCACGACACATGTGCAAAGATCTGCCTTTCAAAAACAGCCAAAGTTGGACAAACTCGCTTAAACATGTGAAAGTGCAGTAAGAATTATAAAAATTCCTCAGTTTTGAGGTGTCTGGCTGAAGTTTTTGACATGGGGCGAAGTCAAAAAGTACGTGATACCACTTAAGGGTGGTCTTCTATGACACATGTGAAATTATCTGCCCTTTAAAAGCAGCCAAAGTTAGAGCAACGCAGTTAAACATGTGAATTCGCAGCAAGAATTATGAAATTTCCTCAGCTTTGAGGTGTCTGGCTGAAGTTTTTGTCATGGGGCGAAGTCTAAAAATGCCTAATATTAGTTAATAGTAGTGTTATACGATACATTTGTAACGATCCGCCATTTAAAAGCAGCCAAAGTTGAGTAAACCCATTTGACCATGTGAAAGCACATTAAAAATGATGAAAAGTCCCCGTGCCTTGGGTTGTTTGGCTTAAGTTTTTTTCATGGAATGAAGTCCGGAAATGCCTGATGCTATTTAAGGGTAGTGTTATACGACACGTGTGTAAAGATCCGCCGTTTAAACGTGGACAAAGTTGGAGAAACCTGCTGAAACAAGTGAAATCTCTGTAAAAATTAGTGAAAATCCCGAGCTTTGAGGTGTCTGGCTGAAGTTTTTGCCATGGGGCGAAGTATAGAAATGACTGAAACTACTTAAGGGTAGTGTCCTACGAAACATCTGAAAAGATCCGTCGTTTAGAAGTTGTAAAAGTGGGACAAACAAGAGAAAGCAAATTAATAGGAAAATAAAAGTTCCCGAACTTTTAGGTGTCTGGCTGAAGTTTTTGCCATGGGATGATGTCTGGAAATGCTTGATTCTACTTAAGGATAGCATTTTACGACACATGTGTGAAGATCTGCTATTTAAAAGTAGTCAAAGTTTGTCAAATCCACTTAAAAATGTGAAAGCGCAGTAAAAATTAGTGAAATTTCCCGAGTTTTGAAGTGTCTGGCTGAAGTTTTTGCCATGGGACGAGGTCTAAAAATTACTGAAACTACTTAAGGGTAGTGTCCTACGACACATGTGAAAAGATCTATCATTTAAAATAAGTAAAACTGGGACAAACAAGAGAAAGCAAATTAATAGGAAAATAAAAGTTCTCGAACTTTCAGGTGTCTGGCTGAAGTTTTTTCCATGGGATGATGTCTAGAAATTCTTGATTCTACTTAAGGGTAGCATTTTACGATACATGTGTAAAGATCTGTTATTTAAAAGAGGCCAAAGTTGGTCAAATCCGCTTAAACATGTAAAAGCGCAGTAAAAATTAGTGAAATTTCCCGAGTTTTGAGGTGTCTGGCTGAAGTTTTTTCCATGGGACGAAGTCTAAAAATTCCTGATTCTACTTGAGGGTAGTGTTCTACAAAAAATGGGAAAATATTGGGTAGTTAAAAGCAGCCAAAGTGGCCCAAATGCGTGAAATTAGTAAAACAGAATAAATTTCCATAGGAAAATCCGCGAACTGGGGGTGTCTGGCTGGAGCCTTGTCACTGGTACGGGTCTAACAACACTTGATACTGACGCGGGGTGGTAATCTACGTCAAATATGTGAAAATCATCCATTATAAAATAAGTGAAGTTAGGGTCATTTTTTGGCGACTTTGACCCCCGATTCCTAGGCCCTTGTCATAGGTACAGCTTTAAAATTTTCACATTCTTTCTAGATTCGGGGAGGACTATCGATCGGTATTGGTTTCATCCATTATAAAATAAGTGACGCTTTTAGGCTCTGGGATCTTGGTCTATACCGAAAAATGAAAAGTACAAAAATTTGTTCTCGCATTTTCTTAGCCTTTTAACTTTTAAATGGAACGAAGCACGCACGCGACCTTGTAGGTTAAGTTTCAGTATGTAGAAAAATACTTGAAAAAACAAAGAGTGGGTCGCAATTTTGAGAGGCGCCCTTAAGAAAAGATTAAAGATAATTTTGCGAAATGTTTCCTGGATTTATCAAGTATTATTTCATGCTTCTGAGACATTTGAAATGTTGATTTGTATCCATAAATTAAAAAAAAAAATACTGAGCCTGTGTAACGATATCGTGTTCCTTGCTATTGGATGATATTATCCGCCTCGCTCGATGTTAAAAGTTTTGAGGATTTGCCCATAGTTTTATTCAAACAAACTCCTTGAATTTATTAAACAAAAAATAGAGTGTTAGCATGCGTTGAACTTTTACTTAATATTTAATCTCATATATTGGTTTTTGGTTTCTTAAATATGAGTTCGCCACGGAAAAATTGTAAATCTGTGGTCATAAGCAATAACAGCCTAAGTCGACTTAAGAAATTAGACTAATTGAAATTTTTGCTGGTGATTTTGAATAGCAACATCGAGACATTTTTCAAGACTTTCATTAGTCTTTTTTACTTTCTTTACAAACAATTAAATCCAATACGTTTGCCTTAGTTATAAAACAGTTTTGTTACAAAAATTCGCCAGCAAAAATTTCAACTGGTCTAATTTCTTAAGTCGACTTAGGTTGTTATTGCTTATGACCACAGAAATAAAGCAATGATAGCTTTTTTTATATTTACGGTGTTTTTATAACTAATAAACAAATAAGAAACATCACAGAATTTGTCAAGGAGATCTATGCTGAGTATTTCGGGTTTCCTCATAAAGTTTGTAAATTCTGTGTTGAGTCTCTACGGCTCTGGAAAAAAGGACACCGCTCTGGATTGGACTTTGGAATTCCTATGATCTGGATGGAGCCTAACGATCATGATGATTGTTACTTTTGCAAAGCAGAGGCTAAAGGTTTTAAGCGAACTCATACATGGAGATATCCTGATATCCAGTTTATAAAGTGCCCTGTTCTACACAGTGAAAATCTCCCTCTGCCTATTTACACATCAGCAGTAGTTCGCAACCCCGCAGAAACGATGGTGCTAAATTTACAGAATTCGGAAAGCAGTGAAAGTGAAGGGGAATGTGAAATATCCACGCCACAGTTGTTTAGTCAAAATGAACTCAGCGATTTAATACGTGATCTCAATTTATCTAAACAAGGATCAGAAGTATTAGCATCTAGATTGAAAGAAAAGAAGTTATTGGAACCAACAGTAACAGTCTCAACATACAGAACAAGAGAAAGAGAGGTATTACAATTTTTTAGTGAGTGATAGACTGGTGTACTGCAATAGTATTGAGAAGCTGCTCGAAGATATGGGTTTAAAAGAATACAAACCAACTGAGTGGCGACTGTTTATTGATAGTTGTAAAAGAAGTTTAAAGTGTGTCTTACTGCACAATGGTAATAAGTTTGCAGCAATTCCAATTGCCCATTCCACAAAACTCAAAGAAGAGTATGAGAATATAAAATTAGCTTTAGAAAACATTAATTATTCGGACCATCAATGGCCGATCTGCGTTGATTTTAAAATGGTAAATTTTTTGCTCGGTCAACAAAGTGGGTATACGAAACACCCCTGCTTTATTTGTATGTGGGACAGTTGAGCAAAGCATCTCCATTGGGAACAAGATGCATGGCCTATAAGAAATGCTTTAACTGTCGGTATAGGCAATGTAATAAGCGAGCCATTGGTGAGCCGAGACAAAATCATACTTCCACCATTACACATTAAATTAGGAATCATGAAGAATTTGTCAAAGCGCTGGACAAGGAAGGAGATTGTTTTAATTACATTTGCAGAAAATTTCCCAAGCTTAGTAAGAAAAAGTGGAATTTTTGATGGTCCTCAAATACGGCATTTGATGAAAGACAGAAATTTTGTTAAAGTTATGAATGTTTCGGAAAGTATGGCTTGGGAAAGTTTTGTAGTAGTAATTGAAAATTTCCTAGGGAACCACAAAACATCAAATTACGAAGAAGTCTTACAAAATATGATGGAAAAGTTTAACAATCTAGGAGCAAACATGAGTATCAAATTACACTATCTGCACAATCATCTGGACAAGTTTCCAGATAATTTAGGAGATTATAGCGAGGAACAGGTAGAGCGGTTCCACCAGGATCTAAAAGTGATGGAGGAGCGATGTCAGGGTCGATGGCATTATCACATGATGGCGGATTATTGCTGGACCTTAAAAAGAGATTGTCCCCTAAAAACGTATAAAAGAAAGGCGCTTAAAAGCCATTTTATGGCCATATGAAATTAACATTTTTAATATGTAGATATGTATGTACATTAGGGTGATTAAAAAAAAAATGTCGACTTGGTCTTACCCCCTAAAAAGTTAGGTATGGATGAGAAAATAAGCCTTGCAAAAAATTAGCGCTCTAACTTAACCCTTAGGGGTGGCTATTTTTTTTTCGCCCTTTCCCATACATTTTTTATAGGAAAAAATGGCATTTTTTTAAGTGAATTTTCTTTTAATATTTGAAGCTTTTTTGAAAATATTTTTACATAATCTTAAAGTTGGAGCTTTGAAGCTTCCAAAATGGTAAGCCGTGTGCGATTATCTTAACTATTAAAATAAATATAGTTAGAAAAACTAAAACTCACGCTTTTAGAGAGTATTGAACTAAAAAGTTGAAAATAATTTTAAAAACCCTACACCGTAGTATTGTGTAAAAAGCGTGGTCCGCTTTGTTCCATAATCTTCGTTTTTTATTTAAATTATTTTTACCTTTTTAGTGCAATATTCTTTAAAAGCGCGTGTTTTCGCTTTTTAAACTATATTTATTTTTTACTTTTTAGTTAAATGTGTTATGAAGTAATTGATAAATATATCGAAATATACCGCAGTGAAAACGAAACCTCTGGGTCTCCACTTTCGTTTGATACCCATATTGTAGGCAATTTTGAATATTATTGGACAACCTCATTTTGACCGATAACTCAGTTATCGATAAATATATCGAAATATTCCAAAGTCCAATAGAAACCTGTAGAACTTCCCTTTTGTTTGATACCGAGATTGTAGGCATTATGACCGATAACTTAGTTATCGATAAATATATCGAAGTCCAAATGCAACCTCCTATGGTTTGACACCCATATTGAAGGCTTATTTCAATGTTTTTGCGCGAGTCATATGCCACTATCGGCTTTCGTTGATGGCACTAAGCTACCAACTGTCAGCCACCCAAAGTTATTAGGGATGACACTGGATAATACTTTCTCATTTGCTGGTCATGTGTCTGCAATGGTCTCAAAGGTACGTGGTCGTAACAATATCCTCAAGTCACGTGCCGGCAGTACTTGGGGAAAAGAAAAAGAAACGTTGCTGACTACATATAAGGCCATTGGCCGACCAGTCTTTGACTATGCTGCACCCATATGGTCGCCTAATGTACATAACACCAACTGGACGAAGTTACTGCCATCAGAACTGCTACGGGATGTCTCCTCATGTCTTCCGAGTCTCACCTCTATCAGGAGGCAAAACTGCTCAATGTAAAAGAGCATGCGGAAATGCTGAGCAGGCAATTCCTTCTGAACTGCCACAAGCCAGCACATCCAAACCGTCACCTTTTGGACATAGATCCGCCCCGGAGAGACATAAGGAAACATCTCCGTAAGCATTATGATGAGATCCGGCATCATATTACCTTGCCGTTTGATCTGCAGAATCATAAGCGGGCTCTAACCGACATCCACACCGAGTCGGTAGACACTTTTGTCGGATCTCTACCTGTGAATCCCGTTCTGAACAGTCCTCCACCGGATATTGCTGAAGAAGAACGCACCTTACCAAGGAGACAAGAGTCACCTTGGCACAGGTTAGGTCTGGATATAGTGTAAGGTTAAACTCCTACTTATCCAGACTTAATAATACAATCTTAAACACATGCCCTGCATATGGTAGGACCCCCCATGATACTCTACATCTCTTCAATTGTTCATCTGAACCTACTCTTCTAACCCCTCTGTCCCTCTGGACAAACCCTGTTGAAACTGCACGTTTCCTTGGACTCCCCTTAGAAGAGCTTGATGAAGATCTTCGGAATGATCATACATTCTAGACAGGGCAATGCACTGTTAACAACAACAACAACAACTGACTGAAGTAGAGTTACATAAAAACAAGCAAACATGCATATGAATGTATGTACAAGTAAAGCTAATGAAAGCGTAGTAAAGAAACTAGCATTATGTGGGAAAAGCGTCGAGCGCTCGATATACGAAAATTATGGCACAGAGCGGACCACGCTTTTTCCACAATACTACTGTGTAGGGTTTTTAAAATTATTTTCAACTTTTTAGTTCAATACTCTCTAAAAGCGTGAGTTTTAGTTTTTTAAACTATATTTATTTTTTACTTTTTAGTCAAATGTCCTATGATAAATACATCGAAAAATACAGCAGTCCAAACGAAACCTCTGCACTTCCACTTTTGTTTGATACCCATATTGTTAGGAAAATTTAAGGTATTTGGCCTCACATTTTGACAAAAACTCAGTTATCGATAAATTTATCGAAATATGTCTATGTCCAAATGAAACCTGCGGCCTTCACCTTTCGTTTGATACCCATATTGTAGGGAATTTTCTAGGTTTTTGGGCAATCATATTTTGACCGATAACTCAGTTATCGATAAATTTATCGAAATATATTGAAGACCAAATGAAACCTGGGGCCTTCCCCTTTCGTTTGATACCCATATCCCATATTGTAGGCAACCACATTTTGAGCGAAAACTCAGTTATCGATAAATTTATTGAAATATGTCGACGTCCAAGTGAAACCTGGGGCCTTCACCTTTCGTTTGATACCCATATTGTAGGGAATTTTTAAGGTTTTTGGGCAATCATATGTTGACCGATAAATTTATCGAAATATATCGAAGTCCAAATGAGACCTGGGGCCTTAACCTTTCGTTTGATACCCATATTGTAGGGAAATTTTAAGGTTTTCGGGCAACCACATTTTGACCGATAACTCAGTTATCGATAAATATATGGAAATATGTCGATGTCCAAATAAAACCATATTGTAGGGAATTTTTTAGGTTTTTGGGCAATCATATTTTGACCGATAACTGAGTTATCGATAAATTTATCGAAATATATCGAAGTCCAAATGAAACTTGGGGCCTTCCCCTTTCGTTTGATACCCATATTGTAGGAAAATTTTAAGGTTTTCGGGCAATCATATTTTGAGCGATAACTCAGTTATCGATAAATTTATCGAAATATGTCGATGTCCAAATGAGACCTGGGGCCTTCACCTTTCGTTTGATACCCATATTGTAGGGAAATTTTAAGGTTTTCGGGCAACCAAATTTTGACCGATAACTCAGTTATCGACAAATTTATCGAAATATGTCGATGTCCAAATGAGACCTGGGGCCTACACCTTTCGTTTGATACCCATATTGTTGGGAAATTTTAAGTTTTCGGGCAACCAAATTTTGACCGATAACTCAGTTATCGATAAATTTATCGAATTATGTCGATGTCCAAATGAAACCTGGCGCCTACACCTTTCGTTTGATACCCATATTGAAGGGAAATTTTAAGGTTTTCGGGCAACCACATTTTGACCGATAACTCAGTTATCGATAAATTTATCGAAATAAGTCGATGTCCAAGTGAAACCTGGGGCCTTCACCTTTCGTTTGATACCCATATTTTTGGGCCACTGGAGCTTAGACCGAACGAGAGTCACATACATACAAGCAAACAAACAAACAAACAAACAAGCAAACATACAAGTGAACCTAATAAAAACGTGGTAATAATTACAGCCATTTTGAAATGACTGTGTTTTGTACTATTGCACACACATACACAGTAACACGTATATACTACTAATGGCGGCGATATACCAACAGGTAATCATAACCTCTAACGAGATTTTTAGCCGAGCTTCTCTTTCCAACTTGTGGTGTGTTGCTTTTGAGTTTTTCCTACAAGTTGGCGGGATCTACAGTTTTTTGCCGACTCCGAACGGCACTTGCAAAGCAAATGAATTTTTTGCTGAGAAGCTTCTCATGGCAGAAATACACCCGGAGAGTTTGCCAAACTACTGCCGAGGGGCGACCCCGTTTTAGAAAAATTCTCTTTCTAAATAATTTTTTATGTTACTTTTGTCGGGCATCGAACCGCCACGACTTGGTGTAGAAGGCCGAACACGTAACCGCTACACCACGGCGGCCGCCGTACGTAACACGTATATAACCTAATAAATTTTGAATGGCTGTAATTATTTTAATAGTTGAGATAATCGCACATGACATACCATTTTGGAAACTTCAAAGCTTCAACTTTAAAAGTATGTAAAAATATTTTCAAAAAAGTTTCAAAAATTAATAGAAAATTCACCTTGAAAAAAATATCATTTTTCCCTATACAAAATGTATGGGAAAGGGCGAAAAAAATAGCCACCCCTAAGGGTTAAGTTAGAGCGCTAATTTTTTGCAAGGGTTATTTTCTCATCAATACCTAAAGTTTCAGGGGGTAAGACCGAAAAAATAAATAAATTTTATTTGAATCAAACTAATGTACATATATGTTATTTGGTTTCTTCTTTTCCCATGTTTATTATGTAAAATAAAATGAAGATTTAAATTTACCAACTATAATAAATTTATACAAATAAAAGTTGTTATTGGCGGATTGAATAAAACTTTTGCGGGTTTCGTAGTATATATCCGTATTTATCTAATTTTTTCCTTTTTTTTTTGGAAATTGGTTTTGTGACTTCAGTTTTACAATAACAACACACAAAAAAAATTGCAGGAAAGGAAGGATACAAAGGAAAAATTTTGTGTCATATGAACATCACATTACTAAGCAATTTTGGTATGCATATTTTCCCGTTTTTTGATTAAACTGGAATATCCTAGCCTAGGAACACGTGCTTGGATATTAACAAATTTTACTTTGTTGGAAAGAGAAATAATTAGAAATCGTTTCCAAATAGTTGTTTTTACAGTGGTCAACTAAATACTAGAGAAAAATGTAATTCAAAGTTACATTTTTTTATAAAAAAAAAATTTTGACAATATTTTGACAATATCTCTTACAGTTATCAAGATACATTAACAACTAGTCTACGTAGTTGAAGCGGCGGAGTCACTGGAGGACATCGAGGAATTCCTTGAATGCAATCTTTATTTGGCTACCCCAAGGCATAAGGCAGGTGAGGCCCTAAAATTTGCCGTTTTATACCCGGGTAGAATAAAAAACATACGGCCACACTTTCCAGGCGATGCTGCAACACCGGCTATTGAACGTGACCTGATACGCAATATTGATCCCTCAAACGCTCAAATGAGTGGCTTTAACGCGGAAATCAGGCAGATGGTAGATGCACAAAAACATACCAATGGAAGGAGCACCTCAGGTCTTGTAACCTCTCTACCGGTGCTGGAAAATTATGGTCCACAGCAGGGATGTCAAGTCAAAAAATAAGATTCCCCGTTGGACAATATGAAATTCCCCGATTTTTGCTTAAATTTCCCGGCCTGTCATAATTTTGAATTCATTTATTTAAATTTATTAGTAATGCAGCGGCAACTTCCGACCCCAAGTGCACCAGCGGCCAAGGGTTGGACGAAAAAGAAATGTGAAGGCCAGTCAAGGCGTAACAGGCACCAGCTGATGCTGTTTATACTCGACAAAATAAAAAACGGCGAGGCAGCCTGCGGGACCAAAGACGCCGAATATTACAAAACGGTTGTGAAGGAGTACGAAAACTTCCAAAAGAAGAATCCGGCCCCTTCACGACGCAACCAGGACGCTTCCCAAAAGAGAAACCGATCCAACCAGAATAGCCATGAAGCGGAACCGAAGAAGCCCAAACGGGCGGAAAGGATCCAAACCACACTGTAACGAGGTTGCCAGGGATAACCTGCATGTGGCCATAGTGGACGCGTACAGTAGATCGCCGGCAACGATTCAACAGAACTGGGTGGAGATTGAGGTTAGGCTGTCGCACCCCCGCAGCGGAACTGCCAAAGAGGCCGCGGGCGTGTATTTTGTTACCAACTATGGATGACTCGGGGGAGGAATGGTTGTCGTTCATAAAACTGTACAACAGCAGCATCCCGGCCATTGCAGACTGGCAGCTGATCAAAGAAGAAGAGCCGTCGAAGTCCAGCAAACCAATTCTGGTCGCAATATGCAATGAGTCCTTGGAGGCTCTGGCGAAGGATACCTTGTGGTACGCATGGCCAAGGTTAAGGTCTTCCGCGGCGACACTTCCCCAGATGAGGACGACCCCGAAGAAGTAGATGATGCAGGTCAGCTGCTGCAGGGTATCCACATCCAAGATGGGGACCACAACCAACAACATCAAATGTGTTCAGATTAATCTGCAGCACTCAATAAGTGCTACGAATAATCTAAAGGTCATGAGTCCCTTTTACACTATATACCATTGTATACCTTATATAGTAGCGCAACTCACAGCTGATCGCAAAAAACACACTAATACACATGCACAGTATACTCCCCATAAGCACAGAAAAATATATTCTGAAACGTTTGGTAAATAATTAGGAGCAAACTTTAGATTAATGTACCACGATTTGGACAAAATTTATTTTAGGGAATGGTAGAGGGGGTCGTATCTATAAAACTGTGAAGGTAGAAACTGTCGGACAATTATATTATAATTTTTATATTTAAACATACCTCAAGTTAATACTCATTTAGCAAGAAAGTTGATCTGCTACTGGTAGTTTATCATTAAATCCAAAATTAATTGTGTTGGGTCACATTACATGCGGCCTTAATTGCCGGCACGATTTGATTTGCCACTGTTTAACTCACCTCTAATACGCTCCTGTACTACTACCGCAAACCGTTTTACATTATCACTTGCCTATGATAAAGACATCAGCTGAGCTTAGGCAGCCGCTAGTTGCTTGCCCTTGAACTTGAATTTTTGGTCCACCAATATGTATGTATGTACATCTTCATGCACATACATATGTTTGCAATTATGCACAAATAACTATCTATTGTCTTACTTATTGTTACCTTTTTTTGCATACATTTTTTGCTTTCATTCTTAGTAAATAACATAGATGTACCTACATTTGTAATAGGAATATGCTATTGGATTTAGAATATAAAAAGGGAACATGTTGGGAAATAAAATTATCATTATCATATTGGATTCTAAGTAGAATCGTTCGCATTTTTTATTCAGCTTTTGCCATCGGCCAAACAAAATAGTTTGACCGTTCATTTTGGCGCCCAACGTGGGGCACTTTTTAATAAGTTAAAGTGTCTTTCTATTTCTTTGGCAATTGCTGGAGGAAAAGTCTAATTTTTTCGCATAAATTGTTGCGCGCTATCGCATACTGCTAAAACTTCATTTGAGTGGCACATAACTCGAATTTAGCGGTGGTTCATCAAGCAACCTTTCAATACTTTTTCGCTTCATCATTTCGCTATTGGGAAGCCGCAAATTCAACATTTCAGCCATTGCAAAACGTCTGGTCAACATGACACTGGAGGAGTTAAAGCAGCAGCGCTCATTAACGCGCAAGAACATATCTCGTATCAAGACAATTGTGGAACCCAGCGGCAAGAAGTCCGGTAAAACACTTTCACCGATTGAACTGAAGTGCCGACTTGGGATCTTGGAATCATATTTCAAGCAAGGATTGGGCTATCAGACACAAATCGAAAAGCTCGATCCTGACGACAATGGCCGAGGGGATTTGGAAGATCTATACGTTACCATTCAATCAGCGATCCAAGTGCAACTCGGCGGAGACCTCAATAACTCATCCTTTCATGAAGCCACTTTGCCTTTACACTACACTCGTTCAAAACTACCAGCTCTAAAGTTGCCCGTTTTCGCTGGAAAGTACTCGGAGTACAAGAACTTCATATCATCATTTATAAACGGGAGTGCCACTAAATCCCCAAACACAAAATACCCAGCTTTTAAAAAATCCCCCAAAAAATTATCCCCAAAATCAAAATCTCCAAAATAAAAATCCCCAAAACAAAAATCCCCAAACATAAAATCCCCATGTTTTGAATATACAAGATTAGCGTGTAAAAAAGTTATTTGGGGTCAAAACTGGAGAAAAATAAAAAAAACCTCAAATTTGGATTTTTATTGACTTCCGTCCCGAATAACTTTTTTCGCACAAATCGGATCGATGGGAACATTTGCAGTTTTGTTCCAGGGGCGAACATAAGCTCGTGATAAAAATTTGGCTCTGTGGGATTTTTTGTTTTACAAGATAAACTAAATTTTTTAAAATTTTTTTTTAAATTATGCAGGGAGAAAAGGTGGCTCCAGAAAACAGGGACCCTTTTTAATAATTAAAAAAAATTTTGGACTCAAAAAACTCCGGGCCTAAAAATGTTCCTAAGCGAAAATCATCGAGGTTACGTTGATCCCCAGGTCGCTAGCATACCGATTCATGCATCTTTTTTATTTTTCGTACTTTTTTTCAAACACTCCGGGAATAATAATTAAAGCCGCACTTTTTTTATTTTACTCCGGGGAAAAAAATTAAATCCGGCCATTTATATTTTTGACTCCGGGAATAATAATTAAATCCGGCCATTTATTTTATCTGGCCAAAATAAAACTCCGGCCGCTCTAATAAGAGAACTACCCAGCCGAATTCAATGAATTTGGTATCTATCGATTCCTCTGGACATCAAGAATTCAAAAATATATAGTTTTATGATAATATATTCATTTATAACTATTTATGTTACTGCTGCTGTGCCTGGTAAGAATGCAGTTGAGGGTGGTGATACTAATACCTTTTCCTCTCACGCTGAAAAGTCAACATCTAAAGCAGCTGATAAGAATACTGGTTTGACAACTAATGCTTCTCAGTCAAAACTACCAAATGTTAATGTTATTGATGCTGCTGACAATAATGCTGATAACACCAATGCTGTGTCAGATCGCACAAACACAGTGACAAAATGTTCTGAGAGCGCCCCGGTTGATGATTTTATGTCTCAGCAAGTAAGTGAAAGCAGTAGTTCGAACGACAATGCTGGTTGGACGAAAGCTGGGAACAAAAAGAAAACTAATAATCGCGTGGTTGTTGTTGGCTCAAATGCTAGTAGTGAGCTGTGCCTAGCCTTACAGTTACAGCTGATGATATATTAAATTATGTAGCTAAACATGCAAGCATTGACAAAAAGTCTCTCTCTTGCTTTGCGTTGGTGAAAAAAGTTAACCCAGCAGTAAATCATGACCGCGTCAATTTTAAGTTGGGTGTACCTTCTGGTGATTACCCTAAAATTCTAAATGCGGAGATCTGGCCAACCAATGTGAGAGTTAAACCATTTGAAAATTTTTTTCGAAAGCGCCTAGGGCAGACTCGACAGTCCTAACTACCAACAATGGTAATGCTTCTTCCGAATTTTGTGCGGATTTTAAGCTTTACTATCAGAACATATCTGGTCTAAGAACGAAATCTAATACTGCTTTTCAATTTAGCTCACAAGAAGCTTATGATGTGATTGTCATTGTCGAGACCTGGCTCAAGCCTGACTTCTACGATAGCGAGTTTTTCGATCCGAATTTATACAATGTGTTCCGTAAAGATCGGGACTCCACGAAAACGGGGTTTTCAAGAGGTGGCGGTGTTTTAGTTGCAGTTCGTCGTAAATTCTGCGCATCTTTGGTGATACTTAGTAATGGCGACACTTTGCTAGACCAAGTGTGCGTTCGCATTAAAGGAATGAATTCACATAGTTCTTTATATGTTTTAGCTTCCTATATCCCTCCTAACAGTAGCTTCGAGTTATACAAAGCTCACGTGGATAATGTTATTGCGCTAGCTCTGGATCTAAACGATAATCATATCTGTGTTCTGGGTGATTTCAACCTCAGTGACCTAAAATGGTGCAGGAATTCTGCTGATTCTGCTGATTCTTGTCTTGTACCAATCAACATTACCACCGATCGAGAATCCTACTTTATTGATAATTTTCTTAGTGCTAATCTAAAACAAATTAATTGTATATTTAATGATTTAAATAGATTATTAGATCTAATTTATGTTAGTGACAATGTTGACTATCGTACATCAACATGCTTTTACCCAATTTCAGATGCTAGTATGCACCATGTTCCTTTAGAAATTGACCTAAATTTCTATGTCTTTTCTGAAATTTTACGTAATGAGAGAAAAGTTTTCAATTATGCATCTTGTGATTTTCCAAGTCTAAATAAATCCCTGTCGGAAATAGAATGGGATAAACTTCTTACTGACTTGGATATTCATAGGTGCTTTGCTACTTTTAAATCAATACTTAATGAATTCTGTTTAAGTAATATACCATTTAAACGGAAGCGGTCTTACAAATCACCTTGGTATAATAGAGAATTAATGAAATTGAAAAACATTAAAAACAAATATCTTAAAAAGTTCAAGTTAACTCGAATCCAAACATTCTTTATACAATATCAACAATACCACAAGGAATTTAAGTCATTAAATAACTTCCTTTATAAAAATTATATTCGAAATACGGAGCGGAACATTAAATCTAATCCGAAATCGCGGAGTTCTTTAAGTCAAATTTTGTTATTGATGACGAGAGTTCTCCCGATTTTTCTTCTGAAATATACCCGTCTGTTAATCTAGGGACCTTGCATATTTCGTCTGACGAAGTTTTGAGTGCGATTCTATCCCTCAAGCTTTCGTCACAATCAGAAGCAGACGGACTGCCAACTCTTTTACTTAAGGGCTGTCCAACGCTGTCATACCCGTTACAATTACTTTTTAATAAATCTCTTTCGTCAGGAATCTTCATAAATGACTGGAAGATTACAACAATTACGCCTCTTTTCAAAAGTGGGAGTAAATGTAATTTTCGTAACTACAGGCCTATTTCAAAGCTATCAAACTTTTCAAAACTTGTTGAAAGTATTGTTAAAGATAAAATACATTTTACTGTAAAGTCTGTAATCAGTCCTAACCAGCATGGATTTATTTCCGGACGCTCGACAGTCTCCAATTTAATGGTGTTCAGCGATTTTTGCATATCTTCGTTTTCGACTGGTTCGCAAGTTGACTGCATTTATACTGACTTTTCTAAAGCCTTCGATAGAGTTTCTCACAGGATTCTGATTACTAAGTTAGCTTGTTTCGGATTCCACTCCTCTCTTCTGAATTGGATAACCTCATATTTGTCTAATCGGCGTTGTGTAGTCTCGCTTGATGGCTCGATTTCAGAATATTTTGTTGCTTCTTCTGGTGTTCCCCAGGGAAGCATTTTAGGCCCTCTTTTATTCGTTCTTTTCATTAACGACATTGGCAGTTGTTTCTCATTTTCGAATTACCTTCTTTATGCTGATGATTTGAAGGTATTCAAGGTGGTGAAGGATGCTGATGATGTAAGTAGACTTCAAAGTGATTTAAATAATCTCCATTTATGGTGTTTAAAATCGCGGTTATCCTTAAACTTTGATAAGTGTTTTCACCTTACTTACACTAGGCGTCAGAATCCTACTCCCTCGCTGTACTATATCGCCAATTGTGTTTTAAACAAGGTTATTGAAACTAAAGATCTAGGAGTAATTTTTGAGCCGAAGTTGTCTTTTAATAATCATATTAATTTCATTCTTTCTAAGGCATACTCGGTATTGGGCTTTATACGACGTAATTCCACAGAGTTTTCAGACCCTTACACATTTAAGCTTCTTTTCACGTCCCTCGTTCGCTCTAAATTAGAATATGCGGTTATTATTTGGAGACCATACGATCAACAATCAATAAAAAGGATCGAAAGGGTTCAAAAAATTTTTCTAAAATATGCTTTACATTCCTTGCGTTTCGAGGATCCTGTGCCTTCGTACCATTCGCGGTTGTTGCTTATTGATCTCTGCTCCTTAGATAAAAGAAGGTCTATTCTCTCCCTTTCTTTTATTTTCAATATAATCAATGGCATGATTGATTGCCCAATTCTTCTAGAGCGCATAAACTTTAATGTTCCGATAAGAAGTCTCCGTAACTCTTTTCCTTCCTATGTTGAAAGTTGCAGAACAAATTTTGAAAGAAATGCTCCTATTACACGGGCCTTATGTGAATTTAATGACTTATCTTCTTATAAGTTAATTGACTTTTCTTTTTCGAGATCTACTTTTGTGTTAATTTTAAATTCTATTATTCAATAAGCATTTTTTGTTAATGTATCGTTAGTCTGTAAGGTACTTTGTACTGTAGACTTGAAGTGAATAAATAAATAAATAAATAAATAATACTACAAGGCTTATTATTAGTATAATAAATGTGAATATTAGGATATGATAATCGTTAAACCTTAAAATATACGTACAATATGGGTATAAATCGAAAGGGGGGGGGGGGGGGGAACTACCTACTACTAGCTGCTAAATATCGATATATTAATCGATAACCGAGTTATCGGTTAAAAATCGATTGTCGTAAAACCTTGAAATTTACGTATAATATGGGTATCAATCGAAAGGTGGGGGAAACAGGTTTCACTTGGGCGCTGCTAAATATCGATATATTAATCGATAACTGAATTATTGGTTAAAAATCGATTATCCTAAAACCTTGAAATTTACGTATAATATGGGTATCAATCGAAAAGTGGGGGAAACAGATTTCACTTGGGCGCTGCTAAATATCGATATATTAATCGATAACTGAATTATTGGTTAAAAATCGATTATCCTAAAACCTTGAAATTTACGTACTATATGGGAACTGTGCTGGTACTCAGCCTCAAACGTTTTTTTTTTTGTGAAATATGTTTGCAATGAATGCAGTTATTGTATTTAAAATGATTTGATTTTTAATGTTCTTTATAAGCATTTAATATAAGCATTTAATATAAACTTTGATAAATAAGCATGTTTTATTATTTTTAGTGAAAAGATTTACCAATTTTTATCATACACTTTTCCCTGCTTGGTGAAGAAATATTTGTTTGTCGTGGGCATAGAAGCAGATAATAATTGGGAGTAGTTAAAGTTTTTAGTGAAAAACTTCTCCCTTGAATTTTGTTACTTTTTCGGTTGGCTTGGTCTTTTTTTCGGTCATTTGGCACGAAATTAGCAACCCCATTTTCCATTACTGGTTTAAGCTAACAACTTTTGTTATTGTTAAAAGATACAGAATCGACCTACAGGTGGACAGTACCTTATACATTTGCATCAACATCATAGATGGGCAGATTGATTCAACAAACACAAACGGCATATTTTGCACTAACTTACACCAGCTAAAAAGGTAATGTTGTTCAGTGCAAGTTAGTGTTAACTTTAGAAAACACATCTCAATACCTGTGTACAACATATCCAATATATACTTAGTCACAATAAAACTTTTTTCATTGTCCTTTTAAAATAGTGCATGCCGGCCACCTATGATTAACATACCCAACCATCCCCCACATGCAAACCTGTATGTAGGTACTAGGGATGCTAGTCCCGAAGCCCCTGGTATTATGCGAAATCGTCTCATTTGAAGTCCCGAAAACTCCAGGATAAGCGAACTTGAACCCCGGATTACTAAAACAACGTTTCGGTATCTAGTCAAATAATTAAAAACATTTATCAGATAAAACCGTTTTTAAGTGTTTGTATTGCACTTTTTTAACTGAACATTTCATTAAAAGTATGTACTTAAACTTCTTAAGATAAGCAGAGTTACATGACAACATTTTTGACTGCAAAAAATAATGAGGAGGAAAAGAATATATAAAAACAACTTGAGATTTTTCTTTTAAGCTGGAGACGGAACTTAAATTTCGGGACAAGCGAATAACTTTTATTGTTCCTTAATTTGTTCTCACAATATTCATGCATTCTTTCATTACGAACGTGAGTTTTGATACCTCGGCTTGTTGAGGCGACAATCAAAGAACGTACGGTATTGTGTTTACAATATTTTTATTGAATAGAAGATTTCATTAAGTGAAGAAGATTTCAAGTAAGTGAAGTGCGTAGAATTTACGAGTGTTAATTGCCATTTTATTCAAAATTAATCGGGAGTGAATTCTTTGTGTTAAAAAATTGCTTTTGGTCGAGGTGAGTCTTTTCTTAGTTTTGGCTATTAAAAGTGTCAAAAAAAGTTTTAAAGCTCTAGTTTGTATGTTCTTAATTAAAATTAAAAAATCTCCCTTTCATGCACTGAACCAAAAAAGTACATGGTTTCTAAAAAGAAGTACGTATATATGCTTGTATCGTTATTTAAAAAAATGTTTCATGAATACGTCCCCAAAAACCAGTTTCATAAAATTTTAAGAACATTTCCTACAAGTTGGTACACATTTAAAATCACTTTTTATAGAATATCGATGCCCAAAAAGAGTGTTTTCGAACACGTACTGTATTGTATTGTTAACTTTGAAATCCGTTTCTAACTTAACACATTATCCAATGATTCAAAATTGGCAAATATTAATAGATTAACTGTACTTCAACGTAAAGATCCAATTTTTTTTATCGGTTTATAGGGGTCTCATTTTAAAAAAGTCCCATAACCGTTTTTGTCATTTAGGCTGTATTTTTTAGGGCTCAAACCATTAACGAAGCTCTTACATATTTCTCACACGGATTTTTTACTACAAATATTTTAGAATTAATACTATGGGACGCAAACGTGAAATTTATATACGTGATTATTTTGAATGGGAAGGCCAAGTTGGAAAATGCAAGGCATGTGGAGCCGATTTTCAACAAAACTATACAACCAATTTAAAAAGACATTTGCAAAGAAACCACGCTGACTTCTTTCATCAATATACTTCCAAACATTTGAAATTATCAAGTACCGAAAAAGATTCTAGAGACAGAAAAATAAAATATTGCAATGAAATGAGCCAAAACGAGATAATAAATGCGTGCATTGACTTTATTACAAAGCTATCACTGCCGTTGTCATTTTTTGACTCGGATCCCTTTAGGGCTATCACTAAGCATATATTCAATGGATTGAACATGACAAAAATAACTTCGGAAAACATAATGCAGTTTGCAGAGGAAAAGGCTAATAAGTTAAAATGCTTTATTAAGGAAAAATTAAGCGGAAAGCTTATATGTCTAAAAATAGATACTGCAGCTCGAAGTGATCGCGCCGTACTTTGCATAAATGCACAAATATTTTTAAAAGGAAAAATTGAAATTATCACGCTCGCCATGGAAGAAATAGAAGGAAGACATACCGCAGAAAACATAAAATTGATTATCGAAAAAGTCATGCGTTCATACGACATAAAAAAAGAAAATATCTACGCCATAACGAGTGACAACGGAGCCAATTTAGTTAAAGCGGTTGAGCTTCTATCAGAGCCCGACCGTAATTACCAAGAGGAGGATGAAAATGAAGACCCCGAATGGGAGGATTATTCTCCCGATGATGTTGGACCAATTTTGGGCGACGATGTTAAATCTATTAGGTGCGCAGCGCACACGCTTCAACTCGCCGTGAAGGACTTTTTAGATAACTGTACTCTGGGGATAATAAATAAAGCCCGTGACGTTGTGAAACTCTTAAGGGCTCCTCTTTTGCGGTACGCTTCTACTAATATATTCCATTATATGTCAAAAAGTCATAAACTAACACTTAATTTTATTATTGACTTTTTTTACAACGTACAGAGCTAAAATTAAAGAGCTGGGCCTAGTGAAGCCACAGCTAAATGTTGTAACTCGTTGGAGCTCTTGCTACAACATGTTAAATAGACTTTGCCAATTGAGGGAATTTTGTTTAGAAAATGTAGACGCTTCCAAAAACCTTTGTGAGGACGATTGGGAATTGTTAGGAAATGTGGTAAGTGTATTAGAGCTTCCATATTCCTTAACAATTGCTCTTCAGCAAAGTCAATTGCTGTTGGGCGATTTCTATAAATATTGGCTGGAAATGCTGATAAAACTTCGACGAAATGAAAGCACCATAGGCAAACTGCTTTTATTATGCGTCGAAAAAAGGCAAGGTGCGCTTCTTGACACAGATACTGTAAACGCTGCGTTGGTTTTGGATCCTCGATTTAGGCGTTTTCTTTCGAAAGAAAAGCAGGAGTCAGGAAAAGCTCACCTAAAAGCTGTTGCCCGTCGAATAGAAAACTTGAAAGAGGTTACTTGAAGAATTATTTTAACTCGAATTGATTAAAACTTAGTTGTTATTTTAGTATCACAACACACCATCACCTCCGCACAGAGATGAAGTTTTCCTAATTGATGAGTCATCAGCTCAAAGCTCCTCGTCAATTTTAAGAAGTGGAATTAGAGAGCTTGAACTTGTGGTATCATCATCCGATGAGGATACCGCGGATGTACAAGACCAGCTCAGGAAGGCTTTTGCAGAGATTGATGCCTATAAAGAGAAACGAGTGGATGTGGAAATGGATATTATAAGCTACTGGAACAGTAAGAAATATAGTTTTCCCTGGCTTCGGAAACTTGCCTTTGCCATTCACTCTGTACCAGCAACGCAAGTCAGCGTCGAACGTGCCTTTTCAGCTCTCAAACTAATTTTGACTGACTTGAGGTATAATTTAAGTAAGCAAAATATGCAAACTATATGTTTAATTAAGCTTAACAGTAATATATTTGAAAACATTTGAATATGCGCAACATTAGCAATAGAAATTTGATATGTATGTACTTATGACTATGAATAATTGTAATATTTTTTTTTAATTTATGAAGATATTAAACTTCCCCGCAACTTTATTTGATATGTTTACAAAACAATGTTTTAAACCTCTTTATTCAGTAATACCATCAGAACCAAGATGCGTAAGTACTCATAATACCATAAACACTTTGACCGGTGACCAACTGTTTCTCACACCTTTCGATTGATACCTATATAGTTCGCTAGTTGCAAGGTTTTATGATAATCAATTTTTAGCCGATAACTCAGTTATCGATTAATATATCAATATTTATCAATGTCCAAATGAAACCAATTCTCCTCCTCTTTCGAGTGGTACCCATATTGTACGTATATTTTAAGGTTTGACGATTATCGGATTTTGATCGATAGCTCAGTTATCGATAATTATATCGATATATAGCATTGTCCAAGTTAGACCTGAGTCCTTTCCCTTTCGTTTGATACCCATATTGTACGTACATTTTAATATAATCGATTTTTAACCGATAACTCAGTTATCGATTAATATATCGATATTTAGCAGCGCCCAAGTGAAACCTGTTTCCCCCACCTTTCGATTGATTCCCATATTATACGTAAATTTCAAGGTTTTACGACAATCGATTTTTAACCGATAACTCAGTTATCGATTAATATATCGATATTTAGCAGCTAGTAGTAGGTAGTTCCCCCACCTTTCGATTGATACCCATATTGTACGTATATTTTAAGGTTTAACGATTATCATATTCTAATATTCACATTTATTATACTAATAATAAGCCTTGTAGTATTAGTAACATAAATAGTTATAAATGAATATACATATTATCATAAAACTATATATTTTTTAATTCTTGATGTCCAGAGGAATCGATAGATACCAAATTCATTGAATTCGGCTGGGTAGTTCTCTTATTAGAGCGGCCGGAGTTTTATTTTGGCCAGATAAAATAAATGGCCGGATTTAATTATTATTCCCGGAGTCAAAAATATAAATGGCCGGATTTAATTTTTTTCCCCGGAGTAAAATAAAAAAAAGTGCGGACTTAATAATTATCTTCTTTCAAATAAAATATTAGTCAGAAATTTACTCTCTTTCATGGCCATTTATCCAAACTGTCATATTTGGCCGCGTCCCTGCCAGAAAACCTAAAATTTTGACCTCTGACACCGAATAACTATTTTAGCACATACGCGATAGATGGTGATTGAAGATTCCTGTTTGCCGGCGAACCAAAGCTCTCTACAAAAATGTGGATCTGTGGGAATTATTGTTATTTCAAATGTTTATTTTGACGTATTTTTCTTGTTTTTTTTTTTTTTTTCTTTGTAAACTGTTGTTATGAAAAATATAGAAAAATAGGAAAAAAAATACAAAGAAACAAGTAAGGAAGGCTGTCTTCGGCTGTGCCGAAGGATATATACCTTTCATGAATAAGCGTCACGATTTTCACTGTTCGATCCCCAGTACATCCTGTGTGAATTTAACTTTAGCTCATACCCTAATTATCGGAACTATCGATTATATGGGGGTGATGTGTTTTGTTGGTCCAATCTAATTGATTTTTAACATCGACATTCCACTTTCTAACAGAGCAATAGTTACGAAATTTCACGACCCTACCTATATAATTATAGGAGTTATAGCCCAAAATCCGTTTATCGGAACAATCGATTGTATGGGGGCTATGTGAAATATTTATCTCATCTCAATGATTTTCAACATCGCTATTTCACATATAAAAATAGCAATACTTACAAAATTTCATGTTCCTAGCTTTATAATTACAGGAGTTATAGCCCTAAATCCGTTTATCGGAACAATCGATTGTATGGGAGCTATATGAAATATTTATCCCATCTCAATGATTTTCAACATCGATATTTCACATATAAAAACATCAATACCTACATAATTTCACGTTACTAGCTCTTAAATTACAGAAGTTATAGCCCAAAATCCGTTTATCGGAACAATCGATTGTATGGGAGCTATATGAAATATTTATCCCATCTCAATGATTTTCAACATCGATATTTCCCATATAAAAACATCAATACCTACAAAATTTCACGTTACTAGCTCTTTAATTACAGAAGTTATAGCCCGAAATCCGTTTATCGGAACAATCGATTGTATGGGAGCTATGAGTAGTTTTGGTCCGATCTTGCTGGTTCCGACGAATGATTATTCTCATATAAAATAACGCCTCCATACCAAATTTCATCGAGATATCTCTAAAATTGAGGGACTAGTTTGCGTACAAACAGACGGACAGACGGACGGACGGACGGACAGACGGACATGGCTAAATCGAATCAACTGATCATAACGGTATACTTATTTTGGGGATAATGTGGTACACCCTTTATGAACCTCATCGACAAGGAAGCTGCTCTAACCAACATCGAGAAATTCAATCACCTAATCAATTGCTTGCAAGGACAGGCTTTGGAGACTGTGAAGGCATTCCAAGTCACCAGCGAGAATTATCCCAAGGCGCTAGAGAGGCTAAAAGCTCGCTACGACAACAGCACAATGATTTTCATTGAAACCATCAAGTCATTATTTGAGCTTCCATTGGCGGTAAAGCAAGATCCGTCACAACTGCGCAGCTTGATTGACAACGTGTCAGCACTTTATGGTTCACTATTATCAATCGGGTCTGACAAAAGTATCGCACATCTCTTTCTTATCCACCTTGTAATGGAGAAGGTTAATGAGACAACGCAGACCAAATGGAAGGAGTCATTGGATTTCAAATCGTTACCAACATGGGAAGATTGTGCCAAAGTACTTGAGCGGCGCTGTAAATTTTTGGAATCCGCATCTGGCCCACTATCTTTTGGAGCTACTAGCAAACAAGGTACCAAAACTGAAACCAAAAACAAGTCTGCACGAAAGGGATACTCATTCTCGTGCACAAAACCGTCTTGCGTGGTATGTTCAAGCACCGAGCATTTCGTTACTAGCTGTCCAGGCTTCAAGCAAATGGAAGTTGCCGATCGGCTATGGTCCTCATACGAGATGGGTCTGGTTGCTATCAGTTGGGTAGAGCTCTACTGGACTCATGTTCACAGGTGAACTTTATCACCGAAGAGTTTGCCCAAAAATTACGTCTGCCACGGGAAAGGCATCACATTGAGATCCAGAGCATCGGAGATTCGGTAACTAACAAAACCTCATCCACTGTAAAGTCGAGGGTATCTGCATATGAGATACCTTTGTCGTTTTACGTCAGTTCGCACATCGCTTACCAGCCAGAAACCGAAATCGATGTTACGTCTTGGAACCTGCCTTCCAACATTGAACTGGCTGATAATGATTTCCTCAAGTCAACAAGGGTGGATCTACTAATCGGCACAGAAATCTTCTTCGATATTTTATCTGTCGGTCAGATAAAGTTAGCATCTGATTTGCCATCACTACAGATGGGTCGTCTCTGGACGGTACAAAAATCCAACAACAACTTCGCAACCAATATGCATGCTTTCAGTGGAAGAATCAGTGGATGCAAATTTACAACGACTTTGGAAGCTCGATGAATCGTCAACAGCTGATTTATGGACTACTGAGAAAAGAGATTGTGTATTAGACTACAAGCAAACCGTATACAGGAACAGTTGCCTTTCAAAGAGAGCCAAAACAACCTTGGTCAATCCTATTCAACAGCAATGCGAAGATTTCTTGCTCAAGAGCGGCGACTATCTCGCTGTCCTGATCTGCAACAACAATACATCTCATTCATGGACGAATATCGGAACCTTGGGCATATGACTGCAGTCGAGAAAGTGGACCTCAATACTCCACATTATTATGTACCTCATCATTACGTCTTGAAACCAACTAGCACCACAACGAAGCTCAGAGTTGTTTTCGACGCATCATGCAAAACCACTACACAAAAATCGCTTAATGATTTATTAGCGGTCGGGCCTACTTTACAAAACGAGCTATACATCTTACTTTTACGTTTTCGACTTTTCCGCTACGCACTCACTGCAGATATCGTGAAGATGTACCGCCAAATCCTGGTGATCGCAAATTCCAGTACATCTTGTGGAGGAGTGCACCCAACGAAGAGATCCGCACTTATGAATTGAAAACAGTTACATATGGAACAGCATCTGCTCCTTACCTTGCTGTGCAAACTCTCAACTACATTGCTGATACATACGAATCCAACTATCCAATTGGTGCTAGTACAATCAAAACCTCATTCTATGTTGGCGATCTACTTTGTGGCGCCGATACGCTGGATGGACTATCACGCATCAAACATGAAGTTACGGAGGTCCTACAGAGTGGTTGTTTCACGTTGGCCAAATGGCACTCTAATCACCCAACGTTCCGAGAAGATGGCTCTATGACGGATCTGAACTTGGATGAAAACTTGACTAGCAGCACTTTAGGTTCCAAATGGGATCAATTTTACGATGTTTTCTTGTTTTCGTTTCAGCCTAAGCAACCTGTGAACGGGCGAATAACTAAGAGGTCAATCCTATCCATCGCATCAGCGCTATTTGATCCGTTGGGACTAATTGCACCCGTTGTTTTTTCCGCTAAAATCATCCTATAAGAGCTATGGCTTTTGAAGCTCAATTGGGATGAGTCTGTGCCACATGTCATCATTATCATCATTTATTGGCGCTTAACCGCCTAAGCGATTTTGGCCGTTTCGTATCAAAGCACGCCAGTCATTCCTTTTTAGCGATAACGGACGCCAATTGGAAACCCCAAGGGAGTTCAAGTCATCCTCCACCTGTTGTTTCCATCTCAGTCGAGGCCTCCCCCTTCCTCTGCTGCCGAATTCAGGCGACGATAGGAAAACCTTCTGTGCTGGAGCTTCTTTGTCCATTCGCATAACATGGCCCAGCCAGCGGAGTCTTTGGGCTTTAATTCGCTGGACTATGGTCAGATCTGCGTAGAGCTCGTACAGCTCATCGTTAAATTTCCTTCTATACTCGCCGTTGGGATCACGGGAAGGACCATAAATCTTCCGGAGAACTTTTCTCTCAAATACTCCAAGGGCCATCTCATCTTCTCTTGACATTGTCCATGAATCTGAGCCATACATCAGGATAGGTATGATGAGAGACTTATAGAGCGTGATCTTTGTTCTTCGAGAGAGGACTTTACTTCTCAATTGCCTACTCAGTCCAAAGTAGCACTTGTTGGCAAGAGTGATTCTCCGCTGGATTTCTAGACTGATATTATTTTCGGTGTTGATACTGGTTCCTGTGCCACATGTCACTCCACTTAATATCAGCCTTACCATCACTAACCATTTTTAAGCAGAAGTTTGAATTACAACAGTTGAACGAGATCAAAACGAGTACGCACATCGGATAGACGCGTAAATGTTATATAAAACTACACAAATACAATTTCGCATTAAATTATAACTTAAAACTAAAAATCATTAAATATCAAACCTAATTAATCTACTTAAACATAAACGGTGTTTTGGCTTTATTTAAATCGATCCGTATCACGTAAGTAAACGGTACCCTGGCAGTTCAGAAGAAAGATTGACTTCTACGCCTACGCGAGTGCTAATACGATAAAAAATCAAAATATAATAGTGAAATATGTTAAATACGCTATAAGCCAAAAATAATAAGTTGCAAAAGAGTGTGTAAAGTGCTAATTATGTGTGCATGCCAAAATTTGTATATATGTACATAACCTCACATTTGGTGAGACTCCCGGCGGAAAAGGGGCTCCAGCGACAAAAATACATTTGTGTACTTGTGAGCTCAACGGAAAAAATTTAGAATGTGCCGCTTTGTAGTTGGAAATCTCCTGTGAATTTTCGTCGTTCAACGAACATGTACATTTTTTTAACCTCGTCGTACGTGTATGAAAGAATTAGAGAATCGTTTTTCCACACGTTAAATTAAAAACAGTCGTCTTCGTCATATTTAAGTATATGTCTCTTGCTCAATTCGGCAACGAAGCCGTTCGTTTATAACTACATACATACATAAATGTAAATGTAAGTTTTTTCGGTAAACATACAAACGGTCGTCGTGGTCACAATCGAAAGCGTCATTTGTTTTCCACTTCGCTATCACGTTCGCCTTCGTACAAACGTACACCGTACAAGGAATCCACAAAGTAACCAACGTTTAATACTCATATGTGCAAACGTTTATGCATATACGAAAGCGCTAAATTTTGTCATACGATAGACACACGTACATACAAACTATTAAAATACACGATCTGTTGTTAGTGCATCTCAGTTTGTGCGCCGACGCCGCAGTCCAATTCAACGAATGAATACATACATATTTACGTGTTCTAATACAAACGTGTCGTACTCTTCACACATACGGGTTGATACAATATCGTTAATATACGAAAATTGAACACATATCGTGTGCGTGCGAAATAGAATTGGTACAAAACAAAATCCAAACAAAAACAGAAATGTCGGGCGCGGGTGCGACACTAAAAGAGTTGAAGAAAAGATGTAAACAAGCGGGGTTGCCAACCTCTTGCACGAAAAATCAATTAATGAATCGTTTGCAAGAAAATATTGATGCCGCGAGTGAAAGTGAAGATGACCAACAAACGACAATGGTCCAACGCATCTCAGCACTTGAAAAAACAATCGAGCGTTTCATAAACGCACAAACAAATACGGTACAGAATGTTGATACGCGACATAATTCGTATGTGCCAAATTTTGTTCCAACATTGTCTTCGTCGCCGGTACAGACAATGTACACGTCTACAGCAAACACACAACCGTTTGCGACAACAACAACAAATACGCGAGTTAATTATGTGCCTCAGTGGCAGAACGCAGGTATGCCGACTGCGCCGCTACCGCACATTCCAATAAGAAACCAAGCGTTCCACCAACCAAGTGTTCCGATTCCAATTAGTCACGGCTACGCAAACACTCCATATTACAATGTTAAAGACATTGTAGAGTTGTTGCCAGAATTTAACCCAACGAGCGAAACGTCGCCAAATTCCGTACAATTCGTCAAACGTGTTGAGATGTTAAAAAATACATACGAGTGGCATGAGAATACCATACTTTTCGCGGTACAACAAAAAATGCGTGGATCGATTCACAACCGTGTGCATTTGTAAATTGGTCACAATTTGTGAGTAAATTTTTAAACGATTTTCCGTGTTTTGTCAATGAAGCTGACATTCATATCAAACTAACGAAAACCAAACGTCAACAAACAGAATCGTCGTTTGAGTATTTCTACAAAGGTGGTTGATCGGAAGCCAGTATCGCGCGTCACATTATAAACGGTATAAATGATAACGAGCTAAAACGTAAAATATCAAACGAGTACCAAAGCTGTCAAGCCTTGTTGAAGGACATAATGAATTACAGTGTTTATAATGATACTAATTACAATGCATATAAAACGAAAAGCGTACCAGCCGCGATAAAACCACAAACATTAAGTTTCAAGCAATCTTCTGTTCCATCAAATTCTAATCAACAACGGTCCGCGACTAATGTGAAGTGTTTCAATTGTGGAAAGTTGGGGCATGTTGCAATTAAATGTCCTGAACCACAGAAAAAACCTAGGTGCGCAAATTGCCAACGCACTACTCATAAAACGGAAGAGTGTACTGTTCAAAAGAAAACAAATGTCAATAGAATCGGTAATTCGGGTACGCGCAAAATCGAGAACATTAATGACGGGATTGTTAAGCAAATTATTGTAAACTGTAATGCTACTAGTGCTTTTGTCGACCCTGGCAGCACACGTACCCTTGTTCGTAAAACGTTTGCTGACCAAATAGGTGCCCATAAAAATGAGGTAACTGTGTTACGAGGTTTTGGCAGTGAAGAATACGTTTCTACTCGAAAACTAAATGTTATGAATGGACGTTCTTTGTGGGTCAGATAAACGGCTGATCATAGAAAATGTAGAGTGCCGCGTTGAACAAATACGTAACATTCGCGATCCTGAGGGATTAAACGACAACGAACAAAAACAATTTAACAATGTAATGCGCGAGTATAGTGGTGTTTTCGCTGATAATATTGCAAGCCTCGGAATGTGTGGTGTATCTAAAATGAAAATAACGCTCAAAGGCGACCAACCAGTGCAATTGAAACCGTATCGAGTGACATTCGCGAAGCGTTCGATAATAACAGAAATAATCACAGAGTTTCTAGAGTACGATATAATCCGTCGTAGTGAATCTCAGTACTCGTCCCCGGTAGTGCTTGTCGAGAAAAAGAACAAAGAACATCGGTTATGTATAGACTACCGTAGTATAAATAAAATAACGGGAAACAACCTTTTTCCATGCCGAACATGGAAGAGCAGTTCGCGCAACTCGCGGGAAATCGATTTTTCACAACACTAGACCTTCGCATGGGTTACCATCAAATTGAGATCAAGGAATCCTCAAAACAGTATACCGCGTTTGTAACATCGGACGGACACTTTGAGTTCAACCGCATTCCTTTCGGTCTCGTGAACGCGCCGGCAACATTCCAAAGTATCATGAATAAAACTGCTTCCAAAATGAATACGGGTGAAGTGCTTATATATCTAGATGACATTGTAATCCCGAGCAAAACAATTTGTGAAGGAATTTTACGCTTAGACCGTTTCCTAAAGTTACTTCAAGAAGCTGGTCTTACGCTGAGACCCGATAAGTGTACTTTTCTCGCCACGAAAATTGATTATCTTGGTCATACCGTAAACGAAAATGGTATAACGCCGGGCACAAACAAGGTAACGGCTATCAAAAACTTTAAACCACCGACCAACATCACTGAGGTAAGAAGATTTTTGGGTCTAACGGGGTTTTTTCGAAAATTTGTACGCGAATACTCCATAATTTCAAAACCACTTACCATTCTACTAACAAAAGCCTATAATGAAAATTTTACCTGGGGGTCTCAGCAGCAAACCGCGTTCGAAACGCTAGTTAATATCCTCACAAAAGAACCAGTCCTAATGCTGTATAATTTTAACTCTCAGTATGAAGTTCACACCGATGCTAGCCGCGTTGGTTTGGCAGGAGTGCTTTTGCAATCAGACAATGAAGGCAAATGGCACCCTGTCTGCTACTACAGCCGCCATTGTACCGCTACTGAAAGTAAATACCACAGTTATGAGCTCGAGGTCCTCGCTGTTGTGGAGTCCTTGGAGCGTTTCCGGATCTACTTGCTAGGCAAACAGTTTAGACTTGTCACAGATTGCTCCGCTATTGTTCAAGTAAAGGACAATAAGGAGATGAAACCAAAAATAGCACGCTGGTGGCTTAAGCTACTAGAGTATGATTTTGTCAGCATACATCGCCAAGGCAGCCGCTTGCAGCACGTGGATGCTTTAAGCCGAATGCCTGACCAGCCCGCAAAAGAAGCTTAACCTGCTGGTTTTGTTCTCACCGTAAACAACGATATCAACGATTGGCTGCTGACAATGCAGTTGCAGGACGAGAATTTGCGACAATATATACATATTTTAAACGGAACAATCAAATCACCAATAGAAGATACAGTTAAAAAAGACTATAAGCTAAAAAATCATCGTTTGTACAAAAATCAACCGGATGGTGCGAAATTCGTGGTACCAAAGGGTGTAAGGTGGCGCATTGTAAAATTTTGCCATGATGACGCAGGTCACACTGCGTTAGAGAAGACTCTCGAACGAATAAAAGAAACGTATTGGTTCCCACAAATGAGGAGATTTGTGAAAAGCTACATTGCAGTTTGCATAAACTGTTGCTATCAGAAACAACGTTCCGGAAAAATCGAGGGAGAGCTTCACATCGACTCAGTAAAACCGTTACCATTTCATCGCATTCATTTGGATCATATGGGTCCATTCACGCGCAGCAAACGTGGTAACTGTTATGTTCTGGCTATATCAGACGCTTTTAGCAAGTTTTTAATTGTAAAAGCAACTCGCGACACGAAGACAATCCATGTAATTAAAGCGCTAAATGAAATAACATCCTACTTTGGGCTCCCAGCGCAAATAATAACCGACAGAGGGGCATCATTTACATCCAAAGCATTCGAAGATTTTTGCAACGTAAACAATATACAACATACAAAAACAGCTGTTAGAACACCGTGTGCAAATGGTCAGGTCGAGCGCGCCAACCAGAGTATCCTGACTTATTTGCGTACGACTACAGAAAAACCGAAAGATTGGGATCTTATACTACGAGAGCTTCAATGGTCGATAAATTCACGACGAAACGCAACGACCGGTTTTAGCCCTAACGAACTGGTTTTTGATTTCAAACTGCGTGATGTGGTGACTAATCAGCTGCTTGCGGCTGTTCACAACGATTTAGAAGATGAAACATCTACACTACCTGCTGCCGAAAAACGCAGCCAGGCCGCCGAGAATATCCTAATGTTCCCTATGTACAGTCACTCCTCAGAGCAGAAAACCCAGGACATCGCCATGGATCTCTGCACAGTGGAACCACCCGGGGTTTTACCTCGGCCAAGGACTGTCCGTTTCAATGTAACCCTGTTTAGTATGTTTTGTCCCATTCCGAAACTATCATCCTCCCCCCTTGCAGCAGGGCTGCAAGATATTCTATTGTTACGGGCGGGCGTTGAGCCGAACCCCGGACCAAAAGAATGGATATGCAGTGTCTGTTGCAAAAAGATATATATTAAACGGTCGCATTCTGTGCAATGCTTCTCGTGTAAGAGATGGCTCCATAAATCTGGATGTTCAGGGCTTAACCTTAACATCCACAGACCCCGTACTTTCTTTAGTACTTTCGTGGCCCCTTGTTGTTTGCGCCCTCGGGCGTCCCGCGGTAAGCGCCGTTCAAGCGCACCCCTACCGCCACTTTCTAGTAGCAATACTAATAGTAATAATAATAATGTCTTAACGACTAGCAGCACTTCTGCTATACCCGCCACCCGCAGCAGCTCAACACTCTTGCTCCCACAGGAGCAGTTTAGACATGAGCAACTCCGAGCACCAGTCTCTCTCTGTTTCTATGTCATACCCCCCCCCCCCCCCCCCCCCCTCCCGTTTAATTTCTCACGTGAGTCAGGATCAACATCTTCTCGCACCTATCTCTACGTGAACTGTTTGTCGGCAAAGATTATACACGCTCGCGTCATCGGTCAAATGCAATAACTGCTTAGGCCAATGCCACGTACATTTATACTCTGGGCTCGCTAACAGGAACCTCTGGACGGATGCGTTCATCGCACCATGCTGTAACACACCTCAACCTACGACGCCAGCCAACCCGGTTACACCGGGTCCACAGCTAACTAGGCTGAGGCACAGCCTTGGTCTTAGCCTACCAACACCTGGGCGAACACATCCGTCTCTCACGCCTATGGTTAACTCGACATCGACCCCACCGGCGCACTTCCAAATCTTACAGCACAACTGTAACGGATTAACTGGTAAGATCGCAGAGATAACTAATTTGATGACGCAATATGACATAAAACTTGCCGCAGTCCAAGAAACCAAGCTCATTCCTAGGTCGGACCTCATTACCTATGGCGGATATAACATCCACCGGAAAGACCGTCATAGAGTAACAGGAGGTCTGGGAGGTGGTCTAGCGTTCATAACGCACAACTCTGTACAGTATCATCTATTTGATACCGACATCGAAGGAACGGATGATATCTTAGAAAGCCAAGGTATTACTATCCGTACAGGAGATGTCGATCTGCAAATCATTAATATCTACATACCCCCTGTCTCAAGTTGCCCCACGGGCTATCACCCCGACATTAGCCTGCTATTACGAGGAGATAACCGCGTGATCCTGGGCGACTTCAATGCGCACCACGACATGTGGCACTCAAACTTGCCAGCAGACAGTAGGGGGCATGTACTTGCAGAACAAATAGATGATACGGCTTTCTGTACATTGAACGGAGACGCCCCAACGAGAGTATCGGGTAACTGCTATAGTTCGCCAGATATTTCTATCGTAAGTGCAGGACTTGCAGGATTGAACAACACCAATTGGCGACCCATACTCACGTTGGCGTCTGACCATCTCCCAATAGTCATTACCATCGAACGACCGACGGACTCAGGTGTAATCATGGTACATATATTAACTTTACCAAGGCGGACTGGGACAGTTTTCAGACATATACGGACGAATCCTTGGCTGCTCCATCCATTCCTACGGACGTACGCAAAGGCGAACGAGACTTCCGCAACATCATTGACTCGGCCTCTAAACGCTTCATTCCTGCGGGTCGAATATCTCAAATAAGACCAAATTTCCCCGCGGAGGCAGCGGCCATGGCTAGAGAAAGAGATGAAGTGCGAAGTCTCAATCCCGCAGACCCCCGTATAAAGGATCTCAACGCGGAAATTCGTAGGTTGGTCGATAAATATAAACTGGCCAAATGGAAACAACACCTAGAGCAATGCAACCTCTCTGATGGTGTTGGCAAATTATGGACTACGGTCAAAGCTCTATCTAATCCAACGCAACACAAGGATAAAGTAGATATTACTTTCGGTGATAGGGTGAAGAAGGACCCTAGGGGATGTGCGAACTCCTTCTGTAGACAATTTGTACTACATTCCCCGCCCGATAGAGCTAAACGTAGAACCATGCGACAGGCGCGTAAATATAAAAAGCAAAATACGCCCATTGTCATCACTGCCTCAGAGGTCAAGGAAGCCATCAGACAGGCTAAGCCCTCAAAATCCATCGGCCCCGACGGCATTGCCATGAAGATGCTGAAACATCTAGGCCAGGAGGGACACAAATACTTAGCGGCTCTATTCAGTCTTTCACTGAACACTTTCGTCATTCCTGAAATATGGAAAAAGGCGAGAGTGGTTCCATTACTAAAACCTAGAAAACCGGCAAACATAGGCGATTCATATCGTCCTATATCACTTTTGTCACCGGTAGTGAAGACGCTAGAGTCCATTTTGCTCCCGTATTATACTGCAAATCTGCACCTGGCTAGTCATCAACATGGCTTCCGTAAGCTGCACAGCACCACCACCGCACTCAATGCCATTACAACTCAAATAAATAGCGGCCTAAATCAAAACCAACCAAATCACAGGACTGTGTTAGTGGCACTTGATCTGTCGAAAGCTTTTGACACAGTCAACCATGCCACTCTCATACAAGATCTGTTTGAGACACAGATACCTGATGGTTTAAAGAGATGGACCGCTAATTATTTGAGTGGACGGCAGGCGTCGGTTAACTTTAGAAACGCAAAATCAAAACCTAGACGTATTAGACAGGGGTGCCACAGGGTGGTGTCCTATCCCCAACACTGTTTAATTTCTATCTATTGAAGATGCCCCCACCACCAGAGGGCGTCTCCGTCGTTTCATATGCCGACGACTGTACAATAATGGCGACGGGGAAGGGCCCCTATACTGATGAACTCTGTACGAGAATCAGTGGTTACCTCTGCGACCTTTCCAGGTTTTTCACTGAGCGAGATCTGACAATATCTCCGACAAAATCAACGGCGACGTTTTTACGACATGGACGCACCAGGTGAGAAATGAATTAGACATTTTCGTTGATGGCAGTAAGCTACCAACTGTCAGCCACCCAAAGTTATTAGGGATGACACTGGATAATACTTTCTCATTTGCTGGTCATGTGTCTGCAATGGTCTCAAAGGTACGTGGTCGCAACAAGATCCTCAAGTCACTTACCGGCAGTACTTGGGGAAAAGACAAAGAAACGTTGCTGACTACATATAAGGCCATTGGCCGACCAGTCTTTGACTATGCTGCGCCCATATGGTCGCTTAATGTACATAACACTAACTGGACGAAGTTACAAGTCTGCCAAAATACTGCCATCAGAACTGCTACGGGATGTCTCCTCATGTCTTCCGAGTCTCACCTCCATCAGGAGGCAAAACAGCTCAAGGTAAAAGAGCATGCGGAAATGCTGAGCAGGCAATTCCTTCTGAACTGCCACAAGCCAGCACATCCAAACCGTCATCTTTTGGACATAGATCCGCCCCCGAGAGACATAAGGAGACATCTCCGTAAGCACTATGATGAGATCCGGCATCATATTACCTTGCCGTTTGATCTGCAGAATCATAAGCGGGCTCTAACGGACATCAACACCGAGTCGGTAGACACTTTTGTCGGATCTCTACCTGTGAATCCCGTTCTGAACAGTCCTCCACCGGATATTGCTGAAGAAGAACGCACCTTACCAAGGGAGACAAGAGTGACCTTGGCACAGCTTAGGTCTGGATATAGTGTAGGGTTAAACTCCTACTTATCCAGACTTAATGATACAATCTTAAATACATGCCCTGCATGTGGTAGGACCCCCCATGATACTCTACATCTCTTCAATTGTTCATCTGAACCTACTCTTCTAACCCCTCTGTCCCTCTGGACAAACCCTGTTGAAACTGCACGTTTCCTTGGACTCCCCTTAGAAGAGCTTGATGAAGATCTTCGGAATGATCATACACTCTAGACAGGGCAATGCATTGTTAACAACAACAACAACAACAGAATATCCTAATAGAACGCGAAAAATGGAAAAAAAGATTCGATCAACGTCACCAAAAGCCTAAAATATACGTCGAAGAAGACCTTGTCGTGATCGAAAACGAACCAGGTTCCACAGGCGATTCACGAAAACTCGAACCTAAATATCGTGGGCCATATATCATACGAAAAGTTTTAGGTAACGACCGTTACTTGCTAGAAGATATACCAGGCTACCAAATAACAAATAAGAAATTTTGCTCCGTATATACCGCTGAAATGATGCAGCTCTGGTGCAGTAATAGTCCAGAACTTGATATCAACGACGAAATCGAGGTCGATTTGGATCAGGAAGGGCCGAATTGTCACTCCACTTAATATCAACCCTGCCCTAATACAACTCTGTAGAACGCTACAGCCTTACCATCACTAACCATTTTTACCATCACTAAGCAGAAGTTTGAATTACAACAGTTGAGCGAGATCAAAACGAGTACGCACATCGGATAGACGCGTAAATGTTATATAAAACTACACAAATACAATTTCGCATTAAATTATAACTTAAAAATAAAAATCATTAAATATCAAACCTAATTAATCTACTTAAACATAAACGGTGTTTTGGCTTTATTTAAATCGATCCGTATCACGTAAGTAAACGGTACCCTGGCACACAAAACCTACAGACGGCCTGGAAACGCTTCATTGAAGACATCAATAATCTCAGCACGCTCTCCATTCAAAGGTACTGTGGCGAAGCAAACCACCAGGTCACACAAATACACGGGTTTGTGACTCGTCTATTCGAGCATACGGCTGCTGTATTTACGTTCGTTCAATAACTACAGAGGGCAAACCTATGGTCACCTTATTAACAGCTAAATCACGAGTAGCACCAATTAGGAAACAATCATTACCTAAGCTAGAAATGTGTGGCGCCCTACTCCTGGCAAGACTTCTCGCAAAAATCAAACCGCTATTCATGGCCCATATTCCTGTGTTTCTGTGGTCTGACTCACAGATTGTACTCCATTGGCTCAGCTACCCTTTCAACTTTCGTGGGCAATCGGGTATCAGAGATTCAAGATCTCACAACCGGAGCATGCTGGCGACACGTACCAACAAAGAGCAATCCAGCTGATGTCGTGTCACGAGGATGTCCCGTATTAGAACTCAGTCACTCCAATTGGTTCTCGGGACCATCGTTCTTAGAGCTTGAATCCGAACATTGGCCAAATAACGAAGGTGGTCTAGTCGATATGGAAGAAGTTGCTCGAGAAAAACGTAAGCCAACATTCAAAGTAACCTCTAACGAAAACTATCTTTTGAAGATATTGGAGGGATACAGCTCATATACGCATTGCTTACGTGTAATAGCTTGGATGTTTCGTTCCATCAGCTGACTAACAAATCATTTACCATTCACGTCGAAAAGGCAATTTGATCGTCTCAAGATTTGCAACAAGCATTGTGGTGCATTGTCTGGAATGTGCAGCAACAATATTTCGCCGAGGAGACTCATTCAATCAAACAAGGAAAGGCAGTTTCTGGAGCACTTAAATTCCTTAACCCGTTTCTACAAATGCATGAAGGATTCAGTCTACTAAAGGTGGGTGGGCGATTGGAGTTAGCAGATTTTATAGAAACGCGTAAACATCCTATCATTCTTCCGAGCAAATCGCATTTTACTGAGCTGTATATTCGACATTTGCATATCGTGCATTATCATGCAGGCGCAAAGGCACTTGTGGCACTTCTACGTCTTCAATTCTGGGTAATAAATGCGAGAGACTTGCTACTTCAGCAGACAATGGGTAATCTTCCCGTAGAAAGACTCACACCGTCAAGGCCATTTTCACGTTGTGGCATAGACTTTTGCGGACCATTCGACACATACTTGCGCATCAGAGGAAAGACGCCATACAAGACATACGTGGCGATATTCGTATGTTTTTCGACAAAGGCAGTCCATACAGAAATAGTTTCTGATCTCTCAACAAATGCATTTCTGGCTGCTCTTAAGCGTATGATTGGTAGACGAGGATTACCAACCGATATATATTGCGACAACGCAACAAACTTTGTAGGCGCGAGTAGAAAACTTCAGGAATTGAAGACGTTTCTATTCAACAAAACTCATCAAGAGTCAATAATCAATTTCTGTGCTAATGAATTCATAAATTTCCATTTCATCCCACCTAGGGCTCCACATTTCGGAGGCCTATGGGAGGCCGCTGTAAAATCAGCAAAGGGACATTTGAACCGGAGCATTGCAAACAGTCGACTTACCTTTGAAGAGTTGAATACTGTGATGATAAGCATCGAGGCGATACTAAACTCGCGTCCGATATCACCATTATCGGCAGATCCAAGTGACTTTGAGGCTCTAACGCCTGGACATTTTTTGGTTGGAAGCTCCTTAATGGCGATCCCAGAACGCGAGCAAACAGACAACTTAGATCACATTACCAAATGGACTCGTGTTACTGCTATAAAGCAATTGTTTTGGCGAAGGTGGTCAGCTGACTATATCAACAGTCTACAAGCACGAACCAAATGGACAATAAATCACCCTAATGTGGCTGAAGGCAATATGGTAGTAATTCACGAGGATAACGCACCTCCTCAACGTTGGTCAATGGGTCGTGTCATCAGGGGCATTCCTGGAAAGGATGGTCGCATAAGAGTTGCCGATGTTAAAACCGCAAAGGGAATATTGCGTCGGCCAATACACAAATTAGCAGTGCTTCCTGCTTGAAAGGGGGCCGGGATGTTGGGTCACATTACATGCGGCCTTAATTGCCGGCACGATTTGATCCGCCACTGTTTTACTCACCTCTAATACGCTCCTGTACTACTACCGCAAACCGTTTTACATTATCACTTGCCTATGATAAAGACATCAGCTGAGCTTAGGCAGCCGCTAGTTGCTTGCCCTTGAACTTGAATTTTTGGTCCACCAATATGTATGTATGTACATCTTCATGCACATACATATGTTTGCAATTATGCACAAATAACTATCAATTGTCTTACTTATTGTTACCTTTTTTGCATACATTTTTTGCTTTCATTCTTAGTAAATAACATATATGTACCTACATTTGTAATAGGAATATGCTATTGGATTTAGAAAATAAAAAGGGAACATGTTGGGAAATAAAATTATCATTATTATATTGGATTCTAAGTAGCATTTTTTATTCAACTTTTGCCATCGGCCAAACAAAATAGTTTGACCATTCAAATTGATTGATTAATTGATATTAAGTTTTCAAAAAGTGAGAATTGACGTTGAAGGTTTCATCTCAAATGCGTCCCAGGTTTAACAAAATCAAGGCTTATTGGGCTTCATACTATTGCTTCATTCCATTTCATTTAGAGTCACTCAGCCAGTGCCTTCCACTCAATTCGTAAGAAGAAGAAAATAAGTTGCCATCTTTTTTTCCCGTGTTCGGATCGATTCCAGGGCTGGGGGGGGTCGTCGATTTTACCCTATCAACGGATAATGGTTCAGCACTGGTATTTAACTGGGAGGTTTCAGACAGAGCCTCCCTATCAGACCACCGATTGATCTTCTTCGACATAGGGTATGGTCCGGGTTGGCCTCTTCGGTACCGGAACCCATGAATAACTAGACAAATTCGTTAAACTCTCCAATAAATCCTTAACGCTAAGAGAGCCCCACCCTTATATCACCAGCCGGCAAGAGCTGGATGAGGCAGTGGACAAACTGGTGCACGCTCGTATCGTACAACAAATCTACCCCTGTCAGTATTCTTAAGAAGAAATCTCCTCCGTGGTGGAACGGAGAGCTTAGGAAGCTGAGAACAGCATTAAGGAAAACATTCAATGAGTGTTAGACTACCAAAGAGTTGCGGCCATATAGGGAAGCGCCCAAAACCTACAAGAAAGCAGTAAGGACGGCGAAGGCTCAATCCTGGCAATCCTTCTGCTCAACAATATAAAACACCCAGGAAGCCTCCAGACTGAGCAAGATCCTGTCTAAAGAGCATGTACATAATCTTTTCGTGATAAAGGAAGATGGTTCTTGGGCAGACTCAGCGGAGGGATCCCTAGTAACCCTAAACACCCTGCCAGCAACCACACACCAGTAGATGTACCTCAGGGTGGGGTCCCCGAGCCCTGCTTACTGGTAACGTTGTTGGACAGGGAAAAGATTAGACACGCAATTAACAGCTTCTCCCCGTACAAACCTCCTGGATCCGACGGCATCACTCCAGTGATGCTTCAGAAGTTACGAGATAAATGGTCTGCTGGCTGGCCAGGGTATACAGGGCGAGTATCACCCTGACCTGCATCCCGCGGAGCTGGAGGAGAGTTTAAGTCACATGGCATGAAAATGCCAACGACTACAGACCCATAGGCCTAACATCCTTCATGTTGAAGACTCTGGAACGACTTGTAACGAAGCTTTTCCCTACCCCTATGCTTCTTATCAAATGCTGGGGTATACTCGCCGTGTCCAGGGTCCTTGTACAATAAATTTTTACTTTGGGGCCCTTTTGGAAGTCGTATTCTCAACTTTATTAAATAGTACTTAACTTAACTATAATTCAATTATATAACTTCAAATAATTCAATTTATTGCCTTCGGTACAGGTACTGTTGGCTTGGTGCTTCGATGTCTGGCGTGATAACGGGGCGGTAACGGTTCGCCGTGTCCCGTTATCCCTCGTGTTAGCGTGGCTTTGTGCTGCTGGCGTCGGTGCGCCTCTGTTGGCGTTGTGCCGCGTTACCTGTGGCGGCGTTACTCTGTCGACGTTTCGTTGCTCGCGCCGCCGTATATCTGCTGGCGTTCTGGCGCGTTAACTGCGGTGATGTAGCTCTGCCGGCGAATATCTGCTGGCGATCTGACGCGCTACTTGCGGTGACGTTCCTCTGTCGACGTTTCGCTGCTCTGCCGTCACAACTGTACTCGCGTTTGCACTTCCCTCGCGATGATAAGCTGCGTATTCACGGTTAACCGCGGCAGGACAGGTTATCACGGCCTTAAGCGTATAATGGGGCGGGGTAAATCCGCAATACCTCAGTTACACTTACTCCGTGTCTACTCTAGCTTGTAACGTCTAGTATTGGTAAGCTCCCATTTACTAGGCATCACCTTCCAGCGTAGATGTTGTCGCTCCCGCAGCTCCGTGCTGACTGACTTCTGTGCTGCGGTGTCGCTTCTTTTATAGCTGTCGGGTGGTGTTGCTAGCTCAAATGGTTGCCATGGTTATGTTGCTAGGTTTGCTGAGGTTTGTTGTGTTGGTTGCGCTGCTATGTCCGCTGTGTGGCTGAAGTTTGTTGTGTTGGTTGTGTTGCTATGTTGGCTGTGTTGCTGAAGTTTGTTGTGTTGTCCTGTGTTGCTATGTTGGCTGTGTTGTTGGAGTTTGTTGTGTTGCTATGTTGGCTGTATGATGGTGGTTGTTGGTATGGTATGCGGTTATTTTGTGTGGGCCAAAATAATGTTCATTTATTTGGTCCTCACAATCCCCCCCACTTTGGAGGTCTAAGGCCTCTTCTCTTTCGCATACGAGTGCTCGCGACCGGTAGATGGTTACTCTGTGTCTCGGTGTGGAAAATCTTAAGCGGGATTTGCCTATTCCTTTTGCTAAACTCCTAAATCCATCCCTCACTTTCTTTGCAATTTCTGGGAACTGGTCAAGTACTGGACCATCAGCGTCCTCTGCCGCAATTGAAAATCCCTCTTGTGGGAATTTCGCCTCGTTTTCTGCTTTCGGCGGTGGTGGATGTTGGGGTGTTGGTAGCTGTGGTGGTATTGGGGTGACCTTCGAGATGTGTGGTTGCGTTAGTGGTGGGTCAGCGCTCAAGTTTATGGGTCGCGGCGCTGTCTCTGGCTGGCCGTGCATATGGTGCCGTTTACGGCTTGCCATATCCGCCGTGAATGGCTGGGATATAAGCCCAGGCGCTCCTTCTTTGTTGCCGACGTACCGCAGTACCCTCTCTATGGTGGCCACCACGTATACCCCGCAGTCATCGTCGTTCTCTTGTTGTGGTACTTCTAGTTGTACTTCCTGTGCTTCGAAGTATTCCTACCCGTACCGTTGCTGGTACTCCCACTTAAGGAACACGACCCATGACCCTCGCTGCTGCTGGATGGGCTACTGTCGATGGGGTTGTCTCTCAGGGGTTTCTCTTCTGTTGCTTCGTTGTTTTCGTGGACGCCGGCTCCTTCCGCCATTATCCTTCCTACGGTGCAGGTCGGTAATAGCTTTGGGAGGTCCCTTCCTACGATGTAGGTCGGTACCGGCTTTGGCGACTTAACGGCACGTGTGGGCTCTGCCCAAGTTGCGGTGCGTGCGGCGACTACGAGCGCAGTGGTTGCGCGCCTTGTTGTCACTTCGGTAGCGGCTGTCCGTACAGCGGCGGTGCGTGCGGCCACTGTGTGGGCTGTAGCTGCGCGTCGAGAGTTTGCCATGGTGACGAGTGCGCGTGTTGACAGGATCGGTGCGCATGAGGTGGTCGTTGACGTCGGCGGGCGCGTAGTGGCCACGCTTACGGTGTTTGCGCGTGTGCTGCTTACAGTGGTGGCTACGGTGGTAGCTGATGACGTAGCTATGCATACGACGGTGACGTCGCTGACTGGTAGGATTGCTCGCGTTGCGGTTGAGCGCTTGACGGTTGCGCTGGCATTCCCTGCGGTCGTCCCTGGTGCTGACGCGCGTCTTGAGGCTATAGCGTGTGCGGCGTTCCCCCGTACGGTATGGTTGGGGTGCGTCAATTCGACGTGGCGTCTAGCTGCGTGCGCGGCGTCTTCGAGAGCAGAATTGGCGTCCCGGGTGGCAGCGCCAACCAGACCTAGCTTCATGGCCCTAGGCCGTTTCGCCTCTTCCATGCGCTCACGTACGCGTTTCACGCTTTGAAGCCATTTATTGTTGCTCTCCATTGTAGGATTGATAATTTCTATTACACTTGGTGTTTAATCACGATAGGTGTTGTCACTCCGATGATCAGTGATAGAATGACCTGTATTACTGGCTGCTGAGTCATTCTTTAAAATTTTATTATTATTATTTTAATTTTTTTTATTTTTATTTTTTTCTATAGTTCTGCGGTCTCTGGCGCGTGGTATGTTTTTAATTCCCCTATGTTCGCCGTTTTCTCCTTCCCTCCGTTGAATTTTCTTAGCTGGACGATGACTGGTGGCACGTACCTCAAGATTTGGTACGGACCGTCGTACTTCGGTGCCAGTTTTGCTGCAAAGCCCACTATGGCCTTCGATAGGGGGTGTTCCTTTGCAAGGACTAGTTCGCCTACTTCGGGGGTCCATTTCCTCCGCCGAAGGTTATAATGTCGCGCTTGGTCTGTAGCCGCCCGTTCCATATTCTGCCTTACTAATGTGAATGCCTCCTGCATCCGGTTGTATCTCTCCTCCGCCGTACTGGGACTCGTACCAGTTCCGATGTTTATCTCGTCGTAGAGTCCCCCCGTAGTCGTGGTTCACGCCCTTGTACCAAGAAGGCCGGACTATACCCGGTTGAGTCTGTAACGCTGGTGTTTATGGCTAGCTCGATTTTCGGAAGGAGGTCGTCCCATCGCTGGTGTCTCGATTTGGTGAGTTGCGCTATGACCCTTTTTATGGTCCGGTTAGCGCGTTCCGTGGGGTTTTCTTGCGGTGTATAAGGCGCCGTAAATTGTTGGCGTACCCCGATTTCTTGGAGGTAGCGCTTCCACATGGTGCTGGTAAATTGTACGCCGTTATCGGAGATAAGTATTTTGGGTACGCCGAACCTTGCGATGATTCGTTCTCTGAAAGCGCGGCGGAGGTCTTCGGTCGTAGCTCGTCTCATCGGGATTAACTCTACCCACTTGCTGAACCGGTCGAAGAACACCAATAGCATGGTGTTACCGTGTGTGGAGCGTGGCAGGGGTCCAATGAAGTCGACGCAGACCGTGGCGAAGGCTTCCTGTGCTACCTGCGAGAGCATTTTTCCGGCTGGTTTCAGTTGTCCCTCCTTATACTTTTGGCAAGACTCGCATTGGCGTACGTAACGGCTGATGTCGCGGAACATACCTGGCCAATAGTATCTGTTGGCGATCCGTGCTACCGTCCGGCGAATGCCCATGTGTGCCGCACTTGGTGTGTCGTGGTTCTCCTGTAGCACCCGCTGTCGGAGCGGGGTTGGTACGCATAACTTCCATGGTACCGTATCTTCGTCGTGGGATCTGCAGGGGATGTGACGGTAGAGCTGCCCGTCTTGTAACGTATAATCGGCATACTTTTTTGGGTTGGTGCATACTTCGCTAACGCGTCGATGCCACCATTTGCATTGTGGGTTCGTTGTAGTAGTCTGTAGTAGGGTCTCCAATGGTTGTCGGGATAGTGCGTCCGCCACCATATTCAGTTTTCCTTTCCTGTACTCGATATCGAAGGCGTGTTGCTGCAGTTCCAAAGCCCATCGTGCTATTCGACCTGAAGGGCAATCGTTGGAGTTGAGCCACTTCAGTGACATGTGGTCGGTTATTACGTTGAAACGATAGCCTTCCAAGTAAGGCCTCATTTTGCGAATTCCCCATACGATGGCGAGGCACTCCTTTCCAGTGGGCGAGTAATTGGCTTTTGCCTTGTTTAGCTTCCTACTTGCGTAGGCGATCACGCGTTCGCCGCCCTCCAAGTCTTGCGTTAGTACCGCTCCCAGGCCGAAGTTGCTTGCGTCAGTCTGTAGAGTAAACTTTTTTGTAAAGTCCGGGCATGCGAGAATAGGGGCCTAAGTCAGTTTATGCTTGAGGGTTTCGAAGGCTTCTTGCTGTTCGTGGGGAGCAGAACAATGTTTTCCCTTCTTGAGGAACGCAGTAAGCGGTTGACTTAACGTGGCGAAGTCAGGTACGAAGCGCCGGTACCAGGATGCTATTCCCAAGTATTGACGTACCTCCTTGACGTTGGTCGGTGGCTTCAGCTCCTGGATGGCGGCAACTTTCTCCGGGTCAGTGTGGATTCCCTTGTCGCTGACCACGTGGCCCAAGTACCGCAGTTTCCTTTTGAAAAAATCGCATTTTTCAGGGTTTATTCGCAGATTGGCGCGCTGTAGCCGTAGCAGTACTTCTCGTAGGTTCTGCATGTGCTCCTCCAACGTGGAGCCTATAACGATTATATCGTCCAGGTAAGCGAAGGCATGTGGTTCCATCTCTGGGCCTATGACCTGGTCGAGCGCTCTCTGGAACGTTGCCGGTGCGGAGTGTAACCCAAAGGGCATAACCCGCCATTGGAATAGACCGCGGCCGGGTACCGTGAAAGCTGTGTATGGCCGACTGTTTGGTTCCAGAGGTATCTGCCAGTAGCCGTTTTTGAGATCTAGACTACTTATGAACTTCGCCGTCCGTAACTTGTCTAAAATGTGCTGTATCCTTGGCAAGGGGTATGCGTCGGGTACTGATCGGGTGTTGAGCTTCCGGGCTAATACGATCGGTGCGCTGTGTGGGCTGCGGGATGGTTCGATGCACCCTTTCGCCAGGAGCTCGTCGATCTCAGTATTTATGATGCTCTGCATGGCTGGATTGCGTGGAAAGTACCGCTGTTTTATGGGGCGGTCGTCTGTCATATTGATCCTATGCTCGGCTACGTTAGTCACCCCGATCATCTTCTCCAACTTGTTGAGTTCTTCAGCCAGGAACTCCCGTATAAGGTCTGCTTCGCCTTGATGCTCGCTATGTTTGCCCCCGACAGCATTACCTTGTTTGGGGGGTGTGCTGAAAGCCGTCGCACAGTGGTTTTGGTGCACATCCCGGATGTGGTTAGAGCTACTCCGTTGGCTGAGTGGTGTTTGGTGGTTTGGGTTTTCTGGTAACATTTTCCATGTCTCAGAAGACTCGAAGGTGACGCAGTTATTTTCATTGCTGGAAACTGAGCGTGTTGACTTTATCAATCGGCCCAGGTTGATGTTGGGGCGGCAGCTTGAGCCGGCCCCGTTCTCGGTGGTTTGTGTGATGAAGTTGTCCGGAGTTGCCCTGTCGGTCTTCTCACCTCTAGTTTGGCTTCCCCTTGTTCCTCGTGTGCGTTTCTTTCCGCTCTTCTTGGGTCGAACACCAATCGTAACGGGTTCTTCTTTATCTTCCGCCGCTTGTGGTAAGGTTGCACGTGGTATGACTTCGTTTTGACCAAATTGGTCGGCTAAAACTATGGGGCTTCCTCCGCAGGATACTGTGGCTCCCATGCCACCTAGGGTGTCTAGGCCGATTATAATGTCATCAATGGCACCGGGCATTATGTGTAGAATGGTGCGGTGGGATGACTTCCCGAGGCGTACTTCGGTCTTTATGGCGTCGAAAATTTCGCTGCTGGTACCGTCTGCCATCGTTATTTGAAGGGCTGCGTCTACTCTTTCTCCGCCTCCTGATCTTACCATGCGCTCTGCTACTACGGTTGATACGAAACTTCGGGAGGCTCCGGTGTCGATGATGGCCTCTGCTGGCTGCCCACCAAGTTGAACGAGGGCGTAGAGGCGGCCACGATCCTGACGCATGGTTACTGGTACTTCGGCGCTGGGTTCCGTGGGTTCACCGCGCCTTGTCCTTGGTGACTCCCCCTTTCGTTTCCCGAACGTCGACGGCAGCAGTCTATTATTCGTACATCTGGCCCACCGCACTCCCAACAGAATAACTTTTTCGGATTTTGGCACTTATTAGCATAGTGTCCTTCCTGGCCACACCTCCTGCACACGTTGTTAGATGTCCTAGTTGGGAGGTGACGCTGGGTGTCCGGAGTTTTATCTCGTGGTGGCTGCTGGTGCAGCGACTGGCTCGTTCTTGGGACCGTTGCTTTCTCGCCTACTACGTGTCGCGTCATTTCGCGTCGTTGTAATTCTGACGTGCGTCGGTGTCCCTCGTGGATTCCTTCATAGTCCTCAGCGAGGGTGAGGAGTTCCGTTAAACTACTAAAATCTCGTTTGCGGATATACAGTAGGTAGTCCGGATGGCTGTTTCGAAATATCCTTTCCAGCCGTTGCTCACTACTGTACCTGGCGTGCCGCATTAAGTTTTGGATTGCCAAAACGTAATCCCTATATTTTTCTCGCGCGTGTTGTCTTCGCTGTCGTATGTCGTCTTCTAGACGCTCGAAATATCTGGCCGGTAAGAAAAATCGTAGGAAGTCTCGCTTGAAAGCCGCACAGTTGCTCCAGTGCTCGTGGTTGTTGCGATACCACTGGAGGGCGGTGTTACACAGTAATTCCGGCATAGTTTTTGGGAGGAGGTCTCGGTTTACCATGTATACTTCGGACAATTCTTCCAGCCGTTCTACGAATGCTAGGGGGTCCCGTCCACCACCGTACTTTACTGACCACTTCCTTACCTGATCGATAACAGGTGCGATTACCAGGCCCGATACTTGATCGCCGTGGGCTCTCGCGTAATTGTGGGGTACGGAATTTGCTGATGGTGGGTACTGAGGTGGGGGTTGCGTGTTCTGCGTTGGGATGGTCGGAAAACTCCTCTCCGGTCGTCCTTGAGGTGTGTTACCCGCTCCCTTACCGAGGTCCGGGGAAGTCGGTGTCTTCCGTTCATCTTCATCGCCTGACGTGTCCTCTGTGGTCTCGTATGTGGTCTCCATTAAGCGAAATTTTTCGTGTAGCTCCTTTTCAATGGACGCTTTGGAAGCCAACGTCCCTATCCGCTTGCGGATCTCACGTGCGGTGCCTGTATGCTCGATACTCAGCTCTTGCACGATGGATAACAGTTGTTATTTGGAGACACCATCCAGCCAAGTTATCTCAATTGGCTCGCTCATTCTGTAGGTTATTATCAGGAATTTTCCGTCTGACTAGTGGGATGTACGACTTGCAGGGTCCCTGCTCGGGCGCCAATTGTAACGAAGCTTTTCCCTGCCCCTATGCTGCTTATCAAATGCTGGGGTATACTCGCCGTGACCAGCGTCCTTGTACAATAAATTTATACTTTGGGGCCCTTTTGCAAGTCGTATTCTCCACTTTATTAAATATTACTTAACTTAGGTAGGTAGGTAGAAGTGGCTGCCGCAAAGGCACACCTAGGCCAGTAATAAAAGGCCCGTTGTGATACCACCAAACACTAGGAAAGTCAATCCCGGGGCCCGGCCATATGGAAAATCCCAGTGCTGTCGGGACTCTCCATATAGCCGAAACCCGGGACTGACACTCCTAACCGACACCGCTACCCCTCCTCGAACCATTTTGATAACTTGATGAAGGCCATCAAGTCCTTTATGTCTAGCTCCGCGACCTGGCTTAAGCTAACCAGGAAGGGAACTCCCAGAGAGCGCCTTCTCGCTCCGCTTAAGGCCGGGCAGTTGCAGATGAGGTGCTCCACCGTTTCCTCTTCCTCATCATCTTTGCAACTCCTGCAGCATCGTCGGTAGGGAACGCCTAGCCTTGCTGCGTGCCTACCAATAAGGCAGTGCCCGGTTAAAACACCTATTAATATGGAGATTTCCTTCCTTTTTAGGGCGTATATGTGTCTAGATCTTTTAAGATCGCATTTTGGCCAGGTTTGCTTGGATATCCGGCACCCTGGGGCTTGTAGCCATCTTTCGTTGGCTTCGCGGAGTGTATGCTCCTTCAGCATTAGCTTGCACGTGGCAAACGGCATACCTATGCGCTCTTTATCTTGAAGAATCTGCTTGGTCGTGCCCTGCCTGGCAAGTTCGTCTGCCCTACATCAATGTCCCTGTGTCCCGGGACCCATGTGAGGTTCACGCGGTTCTGTTGGGCCATCTCTTGAAGAGATCGACGACAGCTGAGCGTCAGTTCAGAGTTGAACGAGTAAGAGCCAAGGGATTTGATGGCCGCTTGGCTGTCGCTGAAAATACAGATATCCTGTCCGATGGTACGTTCACCTATCCAAGTCACTGCGTCCATGATTGCAGAAACTTCAGCCTGGAAGACGCTGCAGTGATCAGGTAGTCTAAAGGAGAGTTCTAGGTCCAAATCCCTTGAGTAAACCCCTCCTCCGACTCTGCCGTCTAACTTCGAGCCGTCGGTGTATATACAAGTGCCGCCATTAGTAGCGGGACACCGATCTATGTTCTCCCAGTCTTCCCTGCTGGGAATGTTTATTCTAAAACAACAATCTCCGACTGTTGTGGTCGCACACCGATCTGTGCTCAGAGGGAGAAAGCTGTAAGATCTTAGAATACAGGAGTGTCCAATAGTGCTTGCGCCCCAGACGGACGTTTCCCTTAGACGCACAGCCGATGCTGCTGCTGCCCGGTACCCTTCCAGATCGAGTGGCAAAAAGCCAAGAATGGCCTGGAGAGCTTCATTGGGCGTTGTTCTTAACGCCCCGCTTATACAGATCATGCTCGATCTGTGGACTTTTCCTAACAGATTTAGGTTTGTTGCCTTTCCTAGCGCAGGCCACCATACCACGACTCCATACAGCATAATTGGCTGGATTATCGCAGTGTAGATCCATCTGCAAATATTGGGGCTGAGCCCCCATTTTTGCCAATGGCTCTTTTACACGTGTAAAGTGCAATGCACGCTTTCCTCTGGCGCTGGATGACATTCTCCTTCCAGTTAAGCTTTCTATCTAGAACTGTGACTAGGAATTTGGCTTTTTCAGCTAAGTTCAGGCGCACGCCATCTAGTTCTGGTAGGTTCAGCGGTGGTATCTTGTACCGCCTGGTATAAAGGACAAGCCATACCTTTCCCGGGTTGATGCTAAGTCCGCAGCGAGAGGACCATGAAGAAACTTCTCGCAGTGCTACTTGCATCAAGTCACACAGGGTTTGTGGGAATTTGCCCCTATATGCAATAGCTAAATCGTCTGCATATGCCACTATCTTCCCGCCCCCCCACCTTGTGTCTCGTAGCAGCGAGTTTACGGTGAGGTTCCATAGGAGCGGGGAGAGAACACCACCCTGAGGCGTTCCTCTTGTGACATAGCGTGAAAGATCAACTGTTCCCAGTGAAGAAACTATTTTCCTTCCCTTTAGTAGTTGATCAATTAGTCCAATAAGAGACCTATTTATGCCAGGTTTGTTAAAGCAGTGTTAATAGCCTCCGGCCTTATATTGTTGAAAGCCCCTTCGATGTCCAGAAAGGCCACGAGACAGTACTCCTTTTCGTGCAATGATTTTTCAACAATAGAGACTAGGCTGTGGAGCGCAGTTTCCGTTGATTTACCTTTGGTGTAGGCATGTTGATAGCTAGAAATAAGGTTGCTATCAATAGTAGAGGAGAGATAATCGCTAATTATCCTCTCGAAGGTTTTAAGTGCAAAAGACGAGAGACTGATCGGTCTGTAGTCTTTAGGCTCATAGTGTGAGGCCTTCCCAGCCTTTGGAATAAAGACTACCGTGGCGCTTCTCCAGGAGCACGGAATGTAATTAAGAGCCAGGCAGGCTGAATAGAGAACTACCAGCCATTTAGCTGATATTTCCAGCGTGTTCATAAGTTGTGCGGGGAAAATCCCGTCTGGCCCAGCTGCCTTGAACGGCTCAAAGCTTTTGATTGCCCACCTTACCCTTTCCTCCGTAATGGGTATGTTTACCGCCAAGTTTGTTGCAGATGCTACAGGTGCATCATACAAGTTCCCCGGAAAGTGTGTGTTCAGGAGCAGCTCCAGGGTTTCCCCTTCCGTGCTGGTCCAAGATCCGTCAGGCTTCCGTAAATAGCTAATGGCTGTTTGAGTTTTTGATAGCACTCGTCTAAGTCTCGCTGTATCATCGACTTTTTCGACCCCGGTGCAGAAATTTCTCCACGAAGTTCTCTTCGCTTGCCTTAGAGCCTTTTTATAGGCCCTCAGTTTAGCTTTATATTCGAGCCATTCAGGCTCCGTACCGATGCTCTTGGCCTTGTTAAATTGCTTCCTGCATGATATACGGAACGAATCCAGGTCGTAAGACCACCAGTGGGGTCTATGTTTGCCGCGTGGTTTTGGTACTGGACAAGCCTGCTCTAGGGCATTTGAGAGCGCCGTTGTAAAGGTCGTTACCAGATCATCCAGTTCTCCCACTGATGAGGGGGCTTGTGGAGGTAATACTGGTAGGTCCCTAGCGAATATTTGGTTATGTAGCTGCCAGTTAGTGTTGCGTGGATTTCGTTTCATAACTGGCTGCTCAACAATAAAGTCTAACACAATTTCTATGTACCGATGGTCAGAAAATGAATGCTCATCAAGAACACGCCATTTTCTGACCCACTCATAAGCGCCTTCGCTACAAACAGTGAGGTCTATAACCTCCCTACGAGCTTTAGTTATAAAAGTAGGCTCGTTACCCACGTTACAAACCACCAGGTTAGTTGTTAGTAGGTAGTCAAACAGAGACTCGCCCCTAGCGTTAATATCGGAGCTTCCCCACTGGACGTGATGAGCATTAGCGTCAGCTCCAATAATAAGATGGCCCGTACAGAAATTATCCACCAGATCTTTCACCTCCTTTTGTGGAGGAGGTTCTTCGGCGTCATAGGGCATATAGACCGACGCCATCGTTAGGCTGGTGCTGCCGACTGTTAAGCTGGCAGCTGTAACGTCACCATTTGAGTAGTTGGGTAAAAGAAAGGTGTTTAGCTCAGACTTTACCAAAATACAGGTTCTGACCTTACCCTCATCATTGGCTTGGATGAGCTTGTACCCCTTAGTCCCCAATCCACAGATCCTAGAGCTATTGACCCAGGGCTCTTGGATAAGGACCACGTCTACGTCGCCTTTAGAAAGACGACTGCTTAAAACAGCCGAGGCTGCTTTAGATTTGTGCAGATTTATCTGAAGCACCACCAACATGAGAGAGCTCAGACATCCCTGCCGCCAGCGTGTCGTCGAGGTCTGGCCTGTTCCGGGGGCTGTCTCTCAACGAGGAGTTGTTCAGAGCACCTGCACGATTTGGCGTGGCGGGAACCCTGCTGTCTGAAGCAGCATCAACGTTAGTGTGCTCAGGTTTAGCCACGATCGTGACGTCGAGGCCTTCTTCGTCAAGCAGGCTTTCTTCTATCGCCGAGTTGTTCGCAGCACCATCGCAATTTGACGTGGCGGATAACATACTTTCCGCGTCGGACTCCTCTGCTTCCCCTTCCGATGCCTCGATCTCCGAGTCCTCCGGAGCGTCCGGAATAGCAGCGCGCTGTGCATCGCCACGGTATACGTGGATCACGATCTGACCCAAGCCGTAATGCACTCGTCCGTTGCACCGTTTAAGGGGCTCGAGCGCCTCCTTATTCAGAGTGATAACCACCTGTCTATTGGGCCCAACCACATCATCGACCAGATTGACGCCCCAATCCTGCGTCGGGAGAGACGGATTCCAGACCTGCAGCATCTCCCAACGACCAACGGTCGTTACCTCGGTCAATGAAACCTATAAGGATTCTGTCCTTGGTTACTTCAGCAAAGCTGAGTTTTCCCACTACGGGGTTGACCTGATGCCGCTTCGGATGGGGGTCTACCTCTCCGTCCGATCTCTGGCGTTTGAAAGGATTACCGTTCACCCTCTTAGGCACATAGGGCCTCTGGAAATTTGGTATCAGAGCTTTCGCTTCCTCCACCATCTTCCTTTCTTCCGGCGACAGCTTCTCCTGCGATGCTCCCTCATATTTTTTAAGGATCCTTGCGGCCTTTCTTTTATCCCAGTACGCAAAGCGTCGGGGAGATGCCTATTTGGAGGGATTCAGACTCGTAGTTGCCATCGCGGTCTCTCCCTTTGCGGCGTCGTCCTTCTCTTTCGAAACTCTGAAACCAGGTCGTGAGACCATTGCCCCAGATGTGAAGAGATTGGGTTTCGTACCAGCGCTTGATGGAAGTTTAGCTTCCGCCGTTTTCTGCTTGACTGCGTAGGCAGCCGCACTGCTGCTTGCTCCCATCAAGTCACTCTTACTTGATAGCAGTTTGGGGGATGACTGACCCGTAGTTTCCATCGCTGTCGGCCTCCCAGTTAACTTTGAGGCGGAGTTTGTCCTCCGGCGTTGTGTTTTCGCTTGCTCCAGCATTGTTCTTCTCTGCTGCGGAGTAAACGAAGTCGTTAATTGCTTTGTATTTTGTGTGTTCTTCATCTTGTTCGTACGACCCCTCGCCGGACAAAGCCAGCTTAGGGTCAAGGGTAGTGTAAGGGGAAGTGTGTCGTCCGCCGCGGCAGAGCCCCATACCGCGGTAAGACCATAGTTACTCCCTGAGGCGGCCCGGTATCAGTGAGGCTCCGTTCGACTACAGCCACGATTTGCCTCCCGGCTGCAAACGTCCAATGGACACGGTATCGCATAACACCCTGGATTGGGAGGGAAAAGTTTTGCACATTTATATAGCGAGCCGCTTGCTTCAAGACAGACGCCCGCTTACAGCCGCACCTCTTGGTGTACAGACGCTGCGAAAAAGACCCCGGTGAGCCCTTAAACCAAGTATGTCAGAGTGGCCCCCCCGGGGCTCCCTCTCTTTCTGCCGCGAGCCTAGGTAGCTCAACGTTCCCAGAGTGCACGAACGAGGACGCAAGAGTCGGGATTGAGCGCGGTCACTCAGCAACCACACCCCATTACACTCCTTACTTAACTTAACTATAATTCAATTATATAACTTCAAATAATTAAATTTATTGCCTTCGGTACAGGTACTGTTGGCTTGGTGCTTCGATGTCTGTCGTGATAACGGGCCGGTAACGGTTCGCCGTGTCCCGTTATCCCTCGTGTTAGCGTGGCTTTGTGCTGCTGGCGTCGACGCGCTTCTGTTGGCGTTGTGCCGCGTTACCTGTGGTGGCGTTACTCTGTCGACGTTTCGTTGCTCGCGCCGCCGTATATCTGCTGGCGTTCTGGCGCGTTAACTGCGGTGATGTAGCTCTGCCGGCGTATATCTGCTGGCGCTCTGACGCGTCAGTTGCGGTGAGGCTGCTCTGTCGGCGTTGACGGGCCGCGCTGACTACCTCTGCTGGCGTTCTGACGCGCTACTTGCGGTGACGTTCCTCTGTCGACGTTTCGCTGCTCTGCCGTCACAACTGTACTCGCGTTCGCGCTTCACTCGCGATGATAAGCTACGCATTCACGGTTAACCGCGGCAGGACAGGTTATCACGGTCTTAAGCGTATAATGGGGCGGGGTAAATCCGCAACACCTCAGTTACACTTAGTCCGTGTCTACTCTGGCTGCGGTGTCGCTTCTTTTATAGCTGTCGGGTGGTGTTGCTAGCTCAAATGGTTGCCATGGTTATGTTGCTAGGTTTGCTGAGGCTTTTTGTGTTGGTTGCGCTGCTATGTCCGCTGTGTGGCTGAAGTTTGTTGTGTTGGTTGTGTTGCTATGTTGGCTGTGTTGCTGAAGTTTGTTGTGTTGTCCTGTGTTGCTATGTTGGCTGTGTTGTTGGAGTTTGTTGTGTTGCTATGTTGGCCGTATGATGGTGGTTGTTGGTATGGTATGCGGTTATTTTGTGTGGGCCAAATTAATGTTCATTTATTTGGTCCCCACAGACTTCTGGATCCCACATAAGATCAGTAATAACTGGGCCTATCCTTTCTGTAGTGCAGCATGCGTACATGAAAGGCAAATCAACGGAGACTGCGCTTCACGAAATCATAGGTACCGTTGAAAGATCACTTCACTACAAACAATACACTATGGCAGCCTCTTAGATATAGAAGAGGCTTTCAACAACATAGAAACAGGCGCAATTGTCAAATCCCTCGAAAAGGCTGGAATAGACAACAATATTTCTGGATGGACGCAATGCTAGAGAACAGGCAGATAAAAGCGAACATGTGATCAGCCACAATAACTACACCTTTTTAAGTTTAAGTTTAGAAAAGTGCAATTGATATTCAGAAAATTAAAATTCAAGTTCAGAATTTCCTTTTTCAAGTTCAGATAGTTACAGTTAATATTCAGAAAGTTGCAATTCATATTCAGAAAGTTACAGCTCATATTCAGACAATTACAATTCAAGTTCAGAATTTCCATTTCAAGTTCAGAAAATTACAATTCAAGTTCAGAAAGTGTCAATTCAAATTCGGAATTTTCATTTCATATTCAGAAACTTACAATTCAAGTTAAGAAAGTTACAATTCATGTTTAGAAAATTACGATTCAAGTCCAGAAAATTTAAATTAAAGTTATTTTCATTCATATTCAGAAAATTACTATTAAAGTTCAGAAAATTACAATTAATGTTCAGAAAATTACAATTCAAGTTCAGAATTTCTATTTCAAATTCAGAAAATTAAAATTTAAATTCAGAAAATTTCAATTCCAGTTCAGAAGTTTCCACTGTGCGCTTGAAAATTTTTTTTTGTTTCAAGACATTTGGTATAAGAAATTTCAGTTTGTAATTTCATGTTTATGGATATATACGATCATTTTAAATAAAATATAAAAAAATAAATACTACATATAAAACAAGAACGTGGAGTGGAGTTAAAAGATAACTGTCCCATATGTATCCGTATAATGTCATACAATCTTGTATGTCGCGTTCTATCGTGCAGGCACCTGCATAAGAAAACATTTTAACAAAGACCAAACATCACAATACCTCTCGCCTTCCTTGAAATTCGACAAGAACTATGAAGTGCACTTCCCATCAAGAGGCGAATGGAGAGATGGTAGCGCTTGTAAGCAGGGGATAATCTCGCTCTTCAGGGACGGGTCCGAAATGGACTGCGGCGTGGGGCAGGGGTCTTCTCTGAGCAATTGCAAGTCGCTCAGTCCTGTCGTCTCCCGGACTCGGCCAACATCTTCCAAGCAGAAGTAGTTGGTATCGAGAGAGCCTGTGGGCACCTAATAGGAGAGTCAATTGAAGAGAGAGAGGTACGAATATACGCTTATGGCGCTGAACTCGCCGATCACTTCTTCTAAGGCCATCAGCGACTGCCAAAGGTCGCTTAGGTCAGCAGCAAACTCCGCGAAAATCACACTTGTCTGGGTTCCGGGTCACAGAAACATTGAGGGCAATTGGAAAGCAATCAAAAGTGGCATACATAATAAATACAAGGCTTTGGGCATTCGTAGGTGGTACTCCTCAGAGAGCTGTAGGATTGCCAAACAAACGTGGCCTGACTACAACAGGAGCATAACCGAGAGCCTGGGCCAACATGCGGAAAGCATTGGGCTACCATTCAACGATGCGTGTAGAAGATGCGGCCTAGATAGCTGCAAAGAAACTGTTACTCACTTCCTCTGCGGATTCCCCGCCCTGCCAATATAACACACAAGACCTAACAAAGACTATTTAAAAGCATGTGTCAATGTCTAATACAGGTTAGGTTCAAGTGGCTGCGGCAGAGGCACACTTAGGCCAGTTTTGAAAGGCCCGTTGTGATACCACCAACATAAGGAAAGTCAGTCCCGGGACCCAGCCAAATGGAAAATCCCTGAGTTGTTGGGATTTTCCACATAGCAGAATCCCGGGACTGAGACTCCTAAACCGACACCGTTACTCCTCCTCGAACCACTTAGATGACTTTATGAAGGCCATCAAGTCCTTTATGTCCAGTTCCGCGATCTGGCTTAGGCTATCCAGGAACGGAGCTCCAAAAAAGCGTGTTCTCGCGCCGCTTAAAGCCGGATAGTTGCAGATGAGGTGTTCTAGTGTTTCCTCCTCCTCATCATCTTTGCAACTCCTGCAGAATCGTCGGTAGGGCACCCTTAGCCTTTCTGCATGCCTACCAATGAGGCAGTGACCGGTTAATACCCCTATCAATATGTAGGTTTCCCTCCTAGTTAGGGCATAAATGCGTCTAGACCTTTTAAGATCCCATTTTGGCCAGGTTTGTTTCGATATCCGACACCCTGGGGATTGCAGCCATCTTTCGTTGGCTTGACGGAGTGTGTGCTCCTTCAGCATTAGTTTGCATGTGGCAAACGGCATACCTAAGCGCTCTTTATCCTGAAGAACCTGCTTGGTCGTGCCCTGCCTGGCAAGCTCGTCTGCCTTACAGTTTCCCTCAATGTCCCTATGTCCCGGGACCCATATGAGGTTTACGCGTTTCTGTTGAGATCGACGACAGCTGAACTTCAGTTCAGAGTTGAACGTGTATGAGCCAAGGGATTTGATGGCCGCTTGGCTATCGCTGAAAATAGCAATATCTTCTCCGATAACACGTTTGCTTAACCAGGCCGCGGCGTCTAGGATTGCCGAGACTTCCGCCTGGAAGACGCTACAATGATCAGGTAGTCTGAAGGAGAGCTCAAGGTCCAAATCCCTTGAATAAACCCCTCCTCCAACTCTGCCGTCCAACTTCGAGCCGTCGGTGTATATGGAAGTGCCACTATTTGTTTCGGGACACCAATCCGCCCTCTCCCAGTCTTCTCTGCTGGGAATGTTTATTTTGAAACAGCTATCGCCGACTGTAGTGGTCGCACAACGATCTTGTGCTTAGAGGGAGAAAGCTGTAAGATTCCAGAATACTGGAGTGTCCAATAGTACCCGCACCCCAACTGGAGGTTTCTCTTAGGCGCAGAGCTGATGCCGCTGCTGACCGAAACCCTTCCATATCAAGTGGCAAAATGCCCAGAATGACCTGGAGGGCTTCGTTGGGCGTTGTCCTTAGCGCACCGCTTATACAGATCATATTGGATCTATGGACTTTCCGCAACAGATTCAAGTATGTTGCCTTGCTCAGCGCAGGCCACCATACGACGACGCCATATAGCATGATTGGACGAATGATGGCCGTGTAGATCCAACTGCATACTCTAGGGCTGAGCCCCCATTTTTTGTCGATGGCTCCTTTGCATGTGTAAAGAGCGATGCAAGCTTTCTTCTGGCGCTGAAGAACATTCTCCTTCCAATTCAGTTTCCTGTCCAGAACTATACCTAGAAACTTGTCCTTATCCGACAAGCCCAGGCGCGTGCCATCTAGTTCTGGTAGGCTTAGTGGCGGTATTTTGTACCGGTTGGTGAAGAGGACAAGTTCCACTTTCCCCGGGTTGATACTAAGTCCGCAGCGAGAGGACCACGTCGAAACTTCTCGCAGTGCTACTTGCATCAGGTCACACAGAGTTTGTGGAAACTTGCCTCTGAATGCAATAGCTAAATCGTCTGCGTATGCCACTATATATGCTATAGAGATTAGGTTGCTATCAATAGTCGTTGAGAGGTAGTCCCTTAGTATCCTCTCAAAGGTTTTGAGTACAAAGGACGAGAGACTGATCGGTCTGTAGTCTTTTGGCTCGTAGTGGGATGCCTCCCCAGGCTTAGGGATAAACACTACCGTGGCGCTTCTCCAGGAGCCCGGAATGTGGTTGAGAGCCAGGCAGGTTGTGAAGAGAAATACCAGCCATTTAGCTGATGTCTCCAACGTGTTTATAAGTTGCGCGGGGATAATCCCGTCCGGCCCGGCAGCCTTATACGGTTCAAAGCTCTTAACTGCCCACCTTACCCTTTCCTCAGTGATGGGGATTTTTACTGCCAGGTTTGTTGCAGGTACTAGTGGTGCGTCATGCAGATTCCCCGGAAAATGGGTATTCAAGAGCAGCTCAAGGGTTTCCTCTTCCGTGCTGGTCCAGGATCCGTCAGTTTTTCGCAAATAGCTGATGGCTGTTTGACTTTTCGAGAGGACTCGTCTAAGTCTCGCTGTGTCGTCGACCTTTTCGACGCCAGTGCAGAAATTTCTCCACGAAGTTCTCTTCGCCTGTCTCAGAGCTTTTTTGTAGGCCCTAAGTTTAGCTTTATATTCGTGCCAATGAGGCTCAGAGCCGAGGCTCTTGGCCTTGTTAAATTGTTTCCGGCATTATTTGCGGAACGAGTCCAAATCGTAGGACCACCAATGTGGCCTGTGTTTACCCCGTGGTTTTGGCACTGGACAAGCCTGTCCTAGAGCATTTGCGAGCGCCGATGTAAATGTAGTAACAAGATCCTCCAGCTCCTCTACTGATGAGGGGGCTTGTGAGGGCAGTACTGGGAGGTCTCTGTCTAATATTTCATTGTGTAACTGCCAATTTGTGTTACGTGGATTGCGCTTCATGATTGGTTGTTCTACAATAAAGTCTAAAACCATTTCTATGTAACGGTGGTCGGAGAATGAATGTTCTTCCAGAACCCGCCATTTTCTGACCCACCCATAAGCGCCTTCACTACAGATAGTGAGGTCTATGACCTCCCTACGGGTCTTAGTGATAAAAGTAGGCTCATTACCCACGATGCAAATTACAAGGTTGGTTGCTAAGAGGAAATCAAACAGAGACTCGCCCCTGGCATTGATATCGGAACTCCCCCATTGGACATGGTGAGCATTAGCGTCCGCTCCAATAATAAGATTACCCGTGCAGAAATTTGACACCAGGTCTTTCACCTCGGTTTGTGGTGGGGGTTCTTCGGCGTCGTAGGGCATATAGACCGACGCCACCGTCAGGCGGGTGCTGTCGACCGTTAGACTGATAGCGGTAATATCACCATTGGAGTAGTTAGGTAGGAGAAAGGAGTTCAACTCAGACTTGACCAAAATACACGTTCGCACTTTGCTCTCCTCGCTGGCTCGAATGAGCTTGAAGCCCTTAGTCCCCAATCCGCAGATTCTCGAGCTATTGACATCCACGTCGCCTTTAGAAAGACGACTACTTAAAGCAGCCGAAGCCACTTTAGATTTGTGCAGATTAATCTGAAGCACCACCAACATGAGAGCGCACAGACTTCCCTGCCGTCCCCATGTCGTTGAGGTTTGCCCCATCCCGGAGGTTGCCTATCAACGACGAGTTGTTCCGATTAACTGCCCGATATGGCGTTGCAGGAGTCCTTCTGCCTGTAGCGTTAGATGTTAATCGCTCAGCGTTGGCTGCTACCACCGTGACGTCGAGGACTTCCTCGTCCTGTAAGCTGTCCTCCATCTCCGAGTTGTTCACAGCAATATCGGCAAGGGACGTGGCGGATAACATGCTTTCCGCATCGGAATCCTCCGCTTCCTCTTCTGGTAATTCGTTTTCCGGTTCCCCCGGAGCAGCCGAGAAGGCAGCGCGCTGAGCATCACCACGATATACGTGGATAACGATCTGGCCTACGCTGTAGTGTACTAGGCCATTGCACCTTTTGAGGGGCTCGATTGACTCTTTATTCATGGTGAACACCACCTGTCTGTCGGGCCCCACCGCATCCCCGACCAGATTGACACTCCAGTCATGCGTTGGGAGGGACGGATTCATTAGCGGTAGCATCCCGAGAATTCTGTCGGGTTCGTCAGGGATGGCCGGAATCCACGCCCTTGCCCTTGGACGAGCTGGAATGTCCTTCCAGTCGACGACCTCTATCTTTGCGCCCTTGTAGACTTCACCCAGTTTAGCAGCTGCTGCCTTATACAGTGCTACGGTTTTTGCATCCTCGCATGCGAGTAATTTGATCTGACCCTGGTGCCAGCCCGCATCCGTTACTCGCGCCGAACTACCCGGAAACTCCGGAGCAACGTTGAGAAGAATGTTGCCGAGTTCATTTCGCACGTAACGCCACCGGTCCTTGGGGATGGCCAGACGGTCATTGCCTCGGTCAAGGACGCCTATAAGGATCCTGTCCTTGGTTACCTCAGCAAAGCTTAGTTTTCCCGCTCCAGAGGTATTCTGATGCCGCTTGGGAGGGGGATTTAACTCCAGGTCCGATCTCTGGCGCTTGAAAGGGTTAACTTTTAACCTCTTTGGCATGTAAGATTTTTGGAAATCCGGTATCACAGCTTTCGCTAGCTCTACCGATTTACTGGAATTCGGCGACAGCGACTCCTGCGGTACCCCTTCATACCTCTTCAGGGTCTTTGCAGCCAATCTTTTCTCGTGGTATGTGAAGCGGCGGGGAGATGTCTCCCGGGAGTGCGGACCCGTAGTTGCCATCGCGGTCGCTCCCCTTGCCGAAATCTCAGCTTCCTTCCCCTTCGAAACTCCGAGGCCAGGTCGTGAGACCGCTGCCACAGACGTAAAGATACTGGTTTTCATATCAGAGGTTGATGGGAGTTTAGCATCCGCCGTTGTCCGCTTAGCTGCGTTGGCAACCGCACTGGTGCTAGCTCCCATCAAGTCAATCTTACTCGATAGAGGGTTGGTTGACCGACTCGTAGTTGCCATCGCTGTCGATCCCCCCCTTGATTGTGGAACGGAGGTTGTCCTCCGGCGTTGTTGTTGCTTTCTCGCCTGCTCCTCCATAGCTCTCCTTTGCTGAGGAGTGAAATTTGGCGTTGTTTGTTTTTTGGATTTTTCGTTTTTATTTGCGTTATTTGAGTTCATCTTGTTCGTACGACCCATCGCCGGACAAGGCCAGCTTAGGGTCAAGGGAAGAGTAGGGGAAAATGTGTCGTCCGCCGCGGCAGAGCCCCGTACCGCGGTAAGGCCATGCTTACTCTCTGAGGCGACCCGGTATCAGAGAGGCTGCGTTCAAATACAGCCACGATTTGCCTCCCGGCTGCAAACGTCCAATGGGCACGTGGTCGCATAACACCCTGGATTGGGAGGGGCAAGATCTTTGTCGTCGCGCCAGAGAGGCTAGGCTGCTCTCGTGATGAAGTGCCGTACGGAGCTATGATCACAAGGGCAGCGTAGCCCTGTGGCTATCGACTTAAGCCCTCGTACCGCGGCAAGGTATCCACCCTTCACGAGGGAACCTAATACAAGAACTATACATTTCGTTTTACAAATTTCGCAAAATTCACGAAAATTCAAAGAAAATTTTACAAAAATGTCGACCTTTTTCACAGAATTTTAAAATTTTTTTAACGTATGAAGTTTCGTAGGCCATTAAGTTTGAATGTAATAATGCGCTAATCTTCAGTTCGTAACACATTTTGCCGATTTTTAGTATTTTTTTCCAAGGGACTCCTGTAGTTTCTTGCAAACAAGTTTACACCATTTGTATATGAAAGAAAACACTTAAGCTCCTTGGAATTATTTAGAAAATATTCCGCAGACTTGTTGAAAACTGAAAATTCCCCTCAAAAAGGAGCTCATTCCCCGATTCCCCGCGCTAAGTAGAATTATCCACAAAACGATCCTACCCAACAGGTCCGCCTAAGAATGTTGACATCACCTTTAGTAACAAGACATTCAATGACCCTAGGAATTGCGCAAAAATAATGCCCCGTTTCCATCACCGCTACAGAGGTTCGAGAGGCCGTCAGGAAGGCCGAAAATTCCAAAGCCATTGGCTCGGATGATATACATTAAACACATCGGCGAAGAGGGAGTCAAGTACCTCTGGGCTGTGTTTAATCTATCCTTGATCACTTTTGTCATACCCGACAAATAAAAGCAGGCAATCGTGGCCCCGTTACTAAAACCTCCCGTAGGGCAGTCATATCGCTCGATATCACTCCTCTCGCCACTAGTGAAGACACCGAAGGCGGCCTTAGTCCCTTTTTATACATCAAACTTGAGGTTAGCCGAGCACCAACGCGGCTTTCGAAAAATGAGAAGCACAACATCCGTTTCAATGCCATTAACACTAAGACGGACTCAACCAGAAGAGGCCTAGTGACAGGACGCTCCTAGTTGCCCTTGATCTGTCTCAAGCTTTTGATACAGTCAACCTTAAGGGTTGGTCCGCTAACTATCTGAGTGGTCGTCAACCGTCTGTGGTTTTTAGGAACAAAATATCAGAACCACGCAAGATTTAACAAGGGGCACCTCTGGATGGTGTCCTTTTCCCGCTTTTGTTTCATTTTTGTATTTCGTAACTTCTTCTCCACCAGAGGAAGTCTCCATAGTTTCTCACGCAGATGATTGCACGATAATGGCAACTGGTACTTTCGTCGATGATCCTTACTCTAAAATTAATGGTTTGTAAGAGTGAGGAGTCTTGCAGAATTCTTCACCGTTTGGAACCTGACACAAAGTCCTCGGCTACACTATTGCCCTGCAGCGAAAGCAACTAGTTGAAAGCTACTTTACAACTAGTTGGTGCACCGGGCCCATATAAGGAACTGGTATTTTTTACGAGTTGATATCCTACGAAATGTCAATTGTCAGATTTCGATCAGAATATACCAGTCATCTACTAGTCATAATATACTAGAATTATACTAGTATAAGGAATGAAATATCAACCTGCAACATTAACAAGTGATATATTTCAAATTATCAAGCAAGCTAAGCAAACATAATATTGTAAATTATTGTAACTTTTAAAAATACGTGAATTAAACTTGTTCCTCTCATAGTTCAGAAGAAGGGATGTTTGCCCAAATTTTACATATGTACATATGCGCAAGGAAAAAGATTAGCCGCACATTTGTGGTACAATCGTGTTGGTTCTACACATTTTGCAGCAGAGAAATTGTCGGCGTCGTCAAGTTGGTGAATTTCGTTATATTCTATGTGCGCATGTATTGTGAGATTTGCGTATATATAAACGCGTAACAGAAAACGATATCGTTACGAATAAAAACGAGCGAGTAATAATCGGTTGAACGAAATAATAATCGGTTGAACGAGCAAACAACGAATAAAACGAGCGAATAATAATCGGTTGAACGAAGCAAAAAACAAATAAAACGAGCGAAAGATAATCGGTTGAACGAAGCAATAACCGGTTGAACGAAGTAAGCAGCAAAGTAATATGCCACCGAAAACAAAACAAAGAACCGAAATTCAGCAGGCAGTTGACTGCGAGGTTACGAAAATTGTTGATATGCGTATTGATCAACTCAAATTAGCATTATCGCAAAAAAGTTGGCCAACGTCAGGCTCGCGCGCTGAGTTGGTGCTACGTTTGCGGGACAACAACGATTCTGGCGAAATAGAATTTCAAGTCTCGTCGATTACAAATATAGATGCGAATGAAAATGGGAATGCAGGTGTTAGTGTTCAAGAGCAAATACAAGAGCTTCGAGGTGCGTTGGATAATATATTAGTATTATTGCGGAAAAATATATCTAACGAAAGTCGGGTAAATCAGCCCGAAACGGAAATTTCTCCAATATCAACAATTAATTGCAAAATTCTCATATTCGAAAGGAATCAGTTAAAGAAATAAGCGAAACAATTCCAGAATTTGACCCGACAAACCCACAATCGCTCACGGTCGAACAATTCACAGATCGGGTTAATAGTGTAGTAGTTAATAGTAGTAATAGAATTTGGTATTCATCTTGATGAAGCTCAGATACATAGGGTAATGAGCGAAAATCGAATTAACGATTATTGTTTCCGTATTGCTGCGCTTGGTAAACAATACCGGCTTAGTGAATCCGCGATTATTAATTATATACGCTCCGGATTACGACATCGAGAATTGCAAATTTCAATCGCGGCTATGAAATTTAGGACAGTAAAAGAAATGCGCGAAGTCATCGAAGATTGTCTTAGTAATCGTAACAAAATTGGTGACGTTAAACCAAAGAGTGCAGCAATAAGGAACAACAGTCAAAGCATACAACAAAATTGCAAATAAAATGTTATAAATGCAATAGATCGGTCACATTTCGAGCAAGTGTCCCAAGCCGCAGCGGCGTGCTAGATATGTAGATTGTAGCAAAGTTCATGTGAAAGATGAACCACAAAATTGCGGAAGACGGAGATACGATGTTCGTCGAACAGAGATGTCAGAAGACGAAACCATCGATGATTACGACTCCGATCCTGATGGCGGTACCGAGGTCGGTACCAATGAGTAGGATGGCCGAACTGTAAATATCAACTTGCAACATTAACAACTGATATATTTCAAATCATCAAGCAAGCCATGCAAACACAATTATTATTTCTCTCAAATTAATTAATTTTTGAATTTCAAATATTATTCCGATATTGTAACTTTTAAAAATACTTGAATTAAACTTGTTCCTCTCATACTAGTTGTAAAATACCAGTCCCATACTAGTTCAACCTGGACTAGTATGATTTCCATAAAATTAACTAGTCCCCATACTAGTCCAAAGAGGATGAAATGAAATATCCTAGTCCCATACTAGTTCAAAAAGCATTGAACCTGGACTAGTATGGTTGCAACCAGAATTTTCATGACTTACCCTTTATTTTATCATTTGCCTTTATTTTCGTGTTTATTCTTATGAAAGCAGCGACTATTTGTATTTACCCTATCACGAAAAAGCATCTGTGAATTATTAGAGAAAAAAGAAGCCAACGAAACGAATGAATTTTTTATTTTTAACTTGTATGATTTCATCCAGAAAAATTTAGTTGTATACTAGTATGGCATGAATATTTCCTGACTAGTAGCCGCTGAGGCCACTATAGGGTTCCAGCGAGCCGGCAAGAACAACTGGTACGATGAGGAATGCAAAACTGCCTCGAAAAAAAAGGACGCTGCCTACAAGGAGACGTTGCGAACGGGCGCAACCCGCAGTGTATGGCAACAATATCGTGAGGCAAAGAAGGAAGAGAGACGCCTTTTCAGAAAAAAGAAAAGTGAGGCCGAAAGGCGTGAGTGTGAGGAGCTTGAGATGCTGGCTGACAGGAATGATGCCCGAAAATTCTATGAAAAGATCCGGCGGATGACGGAAGGTTTTAAGACCGGGGCAAGCTCCTGTAAGGACAATAATGGCGACCTGGTAACCGACGTACAAAGTGTACTTAAATTATGGAGGGAGCACTTCTCCTCACTGCTAAATTGCGAGGGAGACGTCGAACCCGATACCCCAATCCCTGACGATGGAAAAGTCGTCCCACCACCTGACTATGATGAAGTGAGGATAGCTATATCCCGGCTCAAAAACAACAAAGCGCCTGGAAAAGACGGACTACCCGCCGAGCTGTTCAAACACGGAGGCGAAGAGCTGGTAAAAAGCATGCATCAGCTCTTATGCAGAATATGGTCAGACGAATGCATGCCTCCGGATTGGAATTTAAGTGTGCTTTGCCCAATCCACAAGAAAGGCGATCCCGCTAACCGCACCAACTACCGCGGAATTAGTCTTCTTAATATCGCATATAAGGTTCTTTCTAGCGTGTTGTGTGAAAGGCTGAAGCCCATCGTAGACAAACTGATTGGACCTTATCAGTGTGGCTTTAGACCTGGTAAGTCTACCATCGACCAGATTTTCACGATACGCCAAATCCTGGAGAAGACCCATGATAAGAGAATCGACACTCACCATCTCTTTATCGATTTTAAAGCCGCTTTTGACAGCGTAAAAAGGAGTTGCCTGTATGCCGCCATGTCTGAATTTGACTTCCCTGCAAAGCTTATACGGCTTTGCCAAATGACGTTGAGCAATACCAACAGCTCCGTTAGAATCGGGAAGGACCTCTCTGAGCCATTTGAAACCAAACGAGGCTTCAGACAGGGCGACTCCCTTTCGTGCGATTTCTTCAATCTGATGCTGGAGAAGATAATTCGAGCAGCAGAGCTAAACCGCAATGGTACAATCTTTTACAAGAGCGTGCAATTGCTGGCGTATGCCGATGATATTGATATCATTGGCCTTAACAACCGCGCCGTAAGCGCTGCCTTCTCTGGACTGGATAAGGAAGCGAAAAAAGTGGGTCTTGCCGTGAACGAGGACAAGACGAAGTATTTGCTGTCATCAAAGAAAGAATCGGCGCACCTGCGCCTTGGCAGCCATGTCACTGTTGATAGTTGCAAATTTGAAACTGTGAGAGACTTCGTCTATTTGGGAACCAGTATTAACACCGAAAATAATATCAGTCTAGAAATCCAGCGGAGAATCACTCTTGCCAACAAGTGCTACTTTGGACTGAGTAGGCAATTGAGAAGTAAAGTCCTCTCTCGAAAAACAAAGATCACGCTCTATAAGTCGCTCATCATATCTGTCCTGATGTATGGCTCAGATTCATGGACAATGTCAAGAGAAGATGAGATGGCCCTTGGAGTATTTGAGAGAAAAGTTCTCCGGAAGATTTATGGTCCTTCCCGTGATGCCAACGGCGAGTATCGAAGGAAATTTAACGATGAGCTGTACGAGCTCTACGCAGATCTGACCATAGTCCAGCGAATTAAAGCCCAAAGACTCCGCTGGCTGGGCCATGTTATGCGAATGGACAAAGAAGCTCCAGCACAGAAGGTTTTCCTATCGTTGCCTGAATTCGGCAGCAGAGGAAGGGGGAGGCCTCGACTGAGATGGAAACAACAGGTGGAGGATGACTTGAACTCCCTTGGGGTTTCCAATTGGCGTCGGTTATCGCTAAAAAGGAATGACTGGCGTGCTTTGATACGAAACGGCCAAAATCGCTTAGGCGGTTAAGCGCCAATAAATGATGAGTATGGGTTCAGCCAGAAAATTCTAGTTGTATACTAATATGAAATGGATATTTCCTGACTAGTATGAATTCAGCCAGAAAATTCTAGTTGTAGGTATACACGGAGGGAAATCTATGAATCGAACATCCATCACTTTTGATACCACATTAAATAAACATCCTGGGGCCTTATCATGTAACTCGATTCTACAGCAAATGCTATTCGAAAGCTGTCAAATCGCATACATTTTTTTTCAAATGCGAAACAAATTTCTTTCGGATCGAATTACATGATAAGGCCCCTGTACCATCAATGAATATGGATGTTCCATCAAAGCATTTTTGATAAATCACTATTGAAGTGGTATCCATATAAACTATTGATAAATTCTAAATAGTTTCAAAAACAAAATTTCATACAATTTGGCATCTGGTTTTAGTAAGATTCGAACCCTGCTCTTCTAGCACGTTAGCCCAGTGTTCTACCATTCGGCTACGGCATATTATAAAATTTTTAGAAAAATGTTCAATCATAAGAAACTTAAAAACTTAATACAAAAAAACGCTCCTACAAGTTTTAATATTGTTAGGTAATCCATAGTAAAAATTGTTGAACTATTATGATTATGCGTCCCAGAAAAATTTACATTTCGCCCATATATATTAATACGCTGTCTCTACCATTATTACTATGCAGTAAATATGGATACGAATATAGCGACAATAGAAATTCATATCACGAAGTGCCGTTCAAATATATTAGTATTCTATCCATAAATATAAAAAATAGTACATCATATCGAAATGGTTGACATGTCATTTGACTTTTTATTGGGAGCAAATAATATTTGATAACTCGCTCATTATGAATGAATATTGCATCAAACTCGTCACTATCAATAGTGATATTGTCACAACATTCAAGGCATTTCTCTCAGAGTACTAGTATGAAATGGATATTTCCTGACTAGTATGAATTCAGCCAAAAAATTCTAGTTGTATACTAATATAAAATGGATATTTCCTGCGCTGAACTATGTACAGTCACGTCTGTGTAAAGCTCGTACAGCTCATCGTTAAATTTCCTTCTTCAAGCGAAAAGTGTGCCCAATGTTGATATTGTTTTTCATTCGATAAATTGTAGATGTTTCGCCTGCATGACTTGTCTTGCAATATGGGATTAGTTGTTGGGGTGGTGCATCTTTGAATAAGCTTCAGCCTCTACCTAACTACACCAATGGTGATATTACCGCTATCAGTCTAACGGTCGACAGCACCCGCCTGACGGTGGCGTCGGTCTATATGCCCTACGACGCCGAAGAACCCCCACCACAAACGGAGGTGAAAGACCTGGTGTCAAATTTCTGCACGGGTAATCTTATTATTGGAGCGGACGCTAATGCTCACCATGTCCAATGGGGGAGCTCCGACATCAATGCCAGGGGCGAGTCTCTGTTTGATTACCTCTTAACAACCAACCTGGTGATTTGCAACGTGGGTAATGAGCCTACTTTTATCACTAAGACCCGCAGGGAGGTCATAGACCTCACTATCTGTAGTGAAGGCGCTTATGAGTGGGTCAGAAAATGGCGGGTTCTGGAAGAACATTCTTTCTCCGACCACCGTTACATAGAAATGGTTTTAGACTTTATTGTAGAACAACCAATCATGAAGCGCAATCCACGTAACACTGATTGGCAGTTACACAATGAAATATTAGACAGAGACCTACCAGTACTGCCCTCACAAGCCCCCTCATCAGTAGAGGAGCTGGAGGATCTTGTTACTACATTTACATCGGCGCTCTCAAATGCTCTAGGACAGGCTTGTCCAGTGCCAAAACCACGCGGTAAACACAGGCCACATTGGTGGTCCTACGATTTGGACTCGCTCCGAATATCATGCCGGAAACAATTTAACAAGGCCAAGAGCTTCGGCTCTGAGCCTCATTGGCATGAATATAAAGCTAAACTAAGGGCCTACAAAAAAGCTCTGAGACAGGCGAAGAGAACCTCGTGGAGAAATTTCTGCACTGGCGTCGAAAAGGTCGACGACACAGCGAGACTTAGACGAGTCCTCTCGAAAAGTCAAACAACCATCAGCTATTTGCGAAAGCCTGACGGATCCTGGACCAGCACGGAAGAGGAAACCCTTGAGCTGCTCTTGAATACACATTTTCCGGGGAATCTGCATGATGCACCACTAGCACCTGCAACAAACCTGGCAGTAAATATACCCATCACTGAGGAAAGAGTAAGGTGGGCAGTTAAGAGCTTTGAACCGTATAAGGGTGCCGGGCCGGACGGGATTATCCCCGCGCAACTTATAAACACGTTGGAGACATCAGCTAAATGGCTGGTATTTCTCTTCACAGCCTGCCTGGCTCTCAACCACATTCCGGGCTCCTGGAGAAGCGCCACGGTAGTGTTTATCCCTAAGGCTGGGAAGGCATCCCACTACGAGCCAAAAGATTACAGACCGATCAGTCTCTCGTCCTTTGTACTCAAAACCTTTGAGAGGATACTAAGCGACTACCTTTCAACGACTATTGATAGCAACCTTATTTCTAGCTATCAGCATGCATACACCAAGAGTAAATCAACAGAAACTGCTCTGCACAGCCTAGTATCTGTCATTGAGAAATCGCTGTGTGAAAAGGACTACTGTCTCGTGGCCTTCTTAGACATTGAGGGGGCTTTCAACAATATAAGCCCGGAGGCGATCAACTCCGCTCTAACTAATCTGGGCGTAGATAGACCTCTAACTGGTTTAATTGACCAACTTCTAAGAGGAAGGAAAATAGCTTCTTCACTTGGTACGGTCGAGTTATCACGCTATGTCACAAGGGGAACGCCCCAGGGTGGTGTTCTTTCCCCGCTTTTATGGAACCTCACAGTCAACTCGTTGCTACGTGACACAAGCTGGGGGGGCGGGAAGATAGTGGCATACGCAGACGATTTAGCTATTGCATTCAGAGGCAAGTTCCCACAAACTCTGTGTGACCTGATGCAAGTAGCACTGCGAGAGGTTTCGAGGTGGTCCTCTCGCTGCGGACTTAGTATCAACCCGGGGAAAGTGGAACTTGTCCTCTTCACCAACCGGTACAAAATACCGCCACTAAGCCTACCAGAACTAGATGGCACGCGCCTGGGCTTGTCGGATAAGGCCAAGTTTCTAGGCATAGTTCTGGACAGGAAACTGAATTGGAAGGAGAATGTTCTTCAGCGCCAGAAGAAAGCTTGCATCGCTCTTTACACATGCAAAAGAGCCATTGGCAAAAAATGGGGGCTCAGCCCTAGAGTATGCAGTTGGATCTACACGGCCATCATTCGCCCAATCATGCTGTATGGAGTCGTCGTATGGTGGCCGGCACTGAGCAAGACAACATACCTGAATCTGTTGCGGAAAGTCCATAGATCCAATATGATCTGTATAAGCGGTGCGCTAAGGACAACGCCCAACGAAGCCCTCCAGGCCATTCTGGGCATTTTGCCACTTGATCTGGAAGGGTTTCGGTCAGCGGCGGCATCAGCTCTGCGCCTAAGAGAAACCTCCAGTTGGGGTGCGGGTACTATTGGACACTCCAGTATTCTGGAATCTTACAGCTTTCTCCCTCTAAGCACAAGATCGTTGTGCGACCACTACAGTCGGGGATAGCTGCTTCAAAATAAACATTCCCAGCAGAGAAGACTGGGAGAGGACGGATTGGTGTCCCGAAACAAATGGTGGCACTTCCATATACACCGACGGCTCGAAGTTGGACGGCAGAGTTGGAGGAGGGGTATATTCAAGGGATTTGGACCTTGAACTCTCCTTCAGACTACCTGATCATTGTAGCGTCTTCCAGGCGGAAGTCTCGGCAATCCGGGACGCCGCGGCCTGGTTAAGCAAACGTGTTATCGGAGGAGATATCACTATTTTCAGCGATAGCCAGGCGGCAATCAAATCCCTTGGCTCATACACGTTCAACTCTGAACTGACGCTCAGCTGTCGTCGATCTCTTCAGGAGATGGCCCAACAGAACCGCGTAAACCTCATATGGGTCCCGGGACATAGGGACATTGAGGGAAACTGTAAGGCAGACGAGCTTGCCAGGCAGGGCACGACCAAGCAGGTTCTTCGGGATAAAGAGCGCTTAGGTATGCCGTTTGCCACATGCAAACTAATGCTGAAGGAGCACACACTCCGTCAAGCCAACGAGGGATGGCTGCAATCCCCAGGGTGTCGGATATCGAAACAAGCCTGGCCAAAATGGGATCTTAAAAGGTCTAGACGCATTTATGCCCTAACTAGGAGGGAAATCTGCATATTGATAGGGGTATTAACCGGTCACTGCCTCATTGGTAGGCATGCAGAAAGGCTAAGTGTGCCCTACCGACGATGCTGCAGGAGTTGCAAAGATGATGAGGAGGAGGAAACGGTGGAGCACCTCATCTGCAACTGTCCGGCTTTAAGCGGCGTGAGAACGCGCTTTTTGGGAGTTCCGTTCCTAGATAGTCTAAGCCAGATCGCGGAACTGGACATAAAGGACTTGATGGGCTTCATAAAGTCATCTAAGTGGTTCGAGGAGGAGTAACGGTGTCGGTTTAGGAGTGTCAGTCCCGGGATTCTGCTATGTGGAAGATCCCAACAACTCGGGGATTTTCCATATGGCTGGGTCCCGGGGCTGACTTTCCTTGTGTTGGTGGTATCACAACGGGCCTTCAAAACTGGCCTAAGTGTGCCTCTGCGGCAGCCACTTGAACCTACCTACCTAACGGTGCAGAAATGCGTTATCGGGAAAATTGGTAATGCGAATCGGTTTCACCATTCCATGGAGCTTTTCAGGAGCCTGAGAATCTTGCCGGTAAGAGACTTGTATTACTATAAGACACTAAAAATATTTTTTATTCGTTGCGGTTACTTACATACTTTGGAGTCAGAAAATTATTGTCTGAGGACCAACACTCAGGGTTTAGTCGCTTTTCCGACATATCGTAATACTCATTTGAATAACTTCTTCACCATTGTATCTTGTAAGTTGTTCAATGTTCTGCCTGCTAATATACGACTCATTAGAAATTTGCCTAAATTTTTTGAAAAATGTGAAATCTTATCTTTGAGAGTTATCACATAATGAATCCTAGCACCTTTTTCACCCCACACACTTTGTATATGTATATTTTATTGGATTTTGTTTTGGAAAATAGCATTCGACACTATTATATCCATTTTACAGAATGCGTTACTTTTTTTCTTATAAGTCAATCTAATTGGTCTTAACTTTAAGCTGTTATGTAACATTGTAAGAAAAAATTATTAAATAAATCTATTTATTAAAAAAATCCAAAATTTATTAAATCTATTTTATCTATCTATCTATCTTCGATACTCGCCGTTGGCATCACGGGAAGGACCATAAATCTTCCGGAGAATTTTTTTCTCAAATACTCCATGGGCCATTTCATCTTCTCTTGACACTGTCCATGATTCCGAGCCGTACATCAGGACTGGTATGATGATAGACTTAGAGAGTGTGATCATTGTTTGTCGAGAGAGGGGAGAGGGCTTTACTTCTCAATTGCCTACTTAGACCAAAGTAACACTTGTTGGCAAGAGTGGTTCTCCGTTGGATTTCTAGACTGATATTATTTTCTGTGTTAATGAATCGGTTTCACCATTCCATGGAGCTTTTCAGGAGCCTGAGAATCTTGCCGGTAAGAGACTTGTATTACTATAAGACACTAAAAATATTTTTTATTCGTTGCGGTTACTTACATACTTTGGAGTCAGAAAATTATTGTCTGAGGACCAACACTCAGGGTTTAGTCGCTTTTCCGACATATCGTAATACTCATTTGAATAACTTCTTCACCATTGTATCTTGTAAGTTGTTCAATGTTCTGCCTGCTAATATACGACTCATTAGAAATTTGCCTAAATTTTTTGAAAAATGTGAAATCTTATCTTTGAGAGTTATCACATAATGAATCCTAGCACCTTTTTCACCCCACACACTTTGTATATGTATATTTTATTGGATTTTGTTTTGGAAAATAGCATTCGACACTATTATATCCATTTTACAGAATGCGTTACTTTTTTTCTTATAAGTCAATCTAATTGGTCTTAACTTTAAGCTGTTATGTAACATTGTAAGAAAAAATTATTAAATAAATCTATTTATTAAAAAAATCCAAAATTTATTAAATCTATTTTATCTATCTATCTATCTTCGATACTCGCCGTTGGCATCACGGGAAGGACCATAAATCTTCCGGAGAATTTTTTTCTCAAATACTCCATGGGCCATTTCATCTTCTCTTGACACTGTCCATGATTCCGAGCCGTACATCAGGACTGGTATGATGATAGACTTAGAGAGTGTGATCATTGTTTGTCGAGAGAGGGGAGAGGGCTTTACTTCTCAATTGCCTACTTAGACCAAAGTAACACTTGTTGGCAAGAGTGGTTCTCCGTTGGATTTCTAGACTGATATTATTTTCTGTGTTAATGCTGGTTCCCAAATAGACGAAGTCGCTCACCATTTCATTTCATTTGTAGCTATCAACGGTGACTTGGCCGTCAAGGCGCAGGTGCGCCGATTATTTCTTTGATGACAGCAAATACTTCGTCTTTTCCTCGTTGACCGCAAGACCCAATTTTGTCGCTTCCTTGTCCAGTCCAGAGAAGGCAACGCTTACGCCGCGGTTGTAATGATATCAATAACATTGGCATACGCCAGCAATTGCACGCTCTCAAAGTCCGTTATTATCTCGAAACTATAGCGTGGTTGCCAAACTCGAATGCGCTGACTCTTTGCTTGATGCCAGCAGGTACTTCGTTTACCTTTGTTCACCACCAAACAAATTTTTCCCCTTACTTTTTTAATTTGGAGTACGCAGGAGTTACGGCGTGGTTGTTGAGGCCAATGTTGTCGATGTCGTCGGCATACGCTAACATCCTTCTTTTTTTTCTTTTTCTCCTATTCTAATTTTACTTCTTCTCTTTCTTCTTCAATTATGGATTGTGCGTCTACTAGAGAGAGATTTCAAGTTAATGAGCAAACACCGTGCATTATAGGATGGATAGGGGTAGACGAAATGAAGTGAATAGAGAGCAAAGCCAGTAAATCTGCGCTGTACACGCTCGTCCTATCGGTATGAGAACTATATAAAGGGTTCCAGATAATTGATGCGTACCCCAACTTAGACCGGACTAGACAGGTAAAAAGTGATTTCCTAGTATAGGGACGTTTAAAGTCTTTAGCATAACGTTTCTAAAAGCCCAAATTCGAAAAGGCTTTAGGGATAACTCAATCAATAATAATAATCAAACAGAATGCCTAGATCAGAAAATACCTCGACTGAGGACAGTTGATTATTAAGAATCGAGTAACTTGAAGTTATACGAGTACGCGTTCATGACAGGGTTAAATTAAAGCATTTTTTAATGTTAAGTGACAGCTTATTTTTAAGACTCCAATCAGCAAGAGTGTTGAGTTCGCTTTGTAACCGAAGCGCGTCAGATACACACGTAACTCTAGAATACAATTTCAAGTCATCAGCGTAGAGAAGAAATTGTGAGTGGTTAAAGCAGGACCGGATATCATTGATAAACAGTACAAAAAGAAGCGGGCCCAGAATACTACCCTGCGGTACTCCGGAGGTTACCACAAACGAGTAGGATGCAGTACCAGCAACATCCACAAACGTTGTTCTGTTCGTGAGGTAGGATCTCAACCACAGAAAAGACGAAATGGAAACCAAAGATCTCCACCTTGTGTAATAAAATATCATGAGAGACTGTACCAAAGGCTTTATATAACGACAACTGACGACCTAATCGCACGTTTAACCGCAATTAGAACACCCCTGCCCTACTACACCCTGTTTTTAGTGCATCCCTATCTTTACGATAGATATGAAAAATTATTTGGATCGAAAAACTCAGCATCGAAAAAGTCTCTAGTTAACCATGTTTCAACTAGCACAAAAACATTGAACTCAGACCGAGACGAAAAGAAAAATACTTCCTTAGCCTTAGTACGCATTCCAGAGATATTTTGGTAATAAATTGTAAGAAGCTTAAGATTTTCAATATTATTAGAATGAGACACTAGAAGTCTTAACTACGCTATTATTTAATTCGATCGCTTTAGTTCCTTGCGACGTTACGAAATGGCTGGACGTTTATCGCAGTTGGCAATAGATTGGGATCTAGAAGCAGACTATAGAAGTCTTGAGACACGCCCAGTTTAAAATTAATCTTCCGCAGACTCTGAAGCGGAGTATCTTTTTTAACTAATTTATAGCAAGAGATAAATTTATCATCGATACCAGAATGTTTTTTGACATAATTAACAAACATTTCTTCCGATACCGAAAGAAAAGACGAAATGGAAACCAAAGATCTCCAGCTTGTGTAATAAAATATCATGAGAGACTGTACCAAAGGCTTTATATAACGACAACTGACGACCTAATCGCACGTTTAACCGCAATTAGAACACCCCCTCCCCTACTACACCCTGTTTTTAGCGCATCCCTATCTTTACGATAGATATGAAAAATATTTGGATCGAAAAACTCAGCATCGAAAAAGTCTCTAGTTAACCATGTTTCAACTAGCACAAAAACATCGAACTCAGACCGAGACGAAAAGAAAAATACTTCCTTAGCCTTAGTACGCATTCCAGAGATATTTTGGTAATAAGTTTTAAGAAGCTTAAGATTTTCAATATTATTAGAATGAGAAACACTAGAAGTCTTAACTACGCTATTATTTAATTCGATCGCTTTAGTTCCTTGGGACGTTACGAAATGGCTGGACGTTTATCGCAGTTGGCAATAGATTGGGATCTAGAAGCAGACTATAGAAGTCTGGAGACACGCCCAGTTTAAAATTAATCTTCCGCAGACTCTGAAGCGGAGTATCTTTTTTAACTAATTTATAGCAAGATATAAATTTATCATCGATACCAGAATGTTTTTTGACATAATTAACAAACATTTCTTCCGATACCGATGGTTTAAACGAACGACAACTGCTACTTCTAGCTCTGTTGAAGCATTTCGACCAACTACACGATTTTTAACATTGACACCATTCATATGACGCACAGTAATATGATAATTTTGCTTACCATCAGACTGTTGAGGTGTTGTAGTGGTATGCAAGTTATCGACAATTGCCTCATCTATATTATCAGAATGATGAGAGATCGGAATCAAGGTAGGAGCGCCAGAGAGAAGATCGACGGCAGAGTTATCAGAGATATACTGCAATGTAGGAAGAGTATATGATGCTGATGCCGACACCGGGCCGTTGTTGTTGGTAGAAAATGCATTAGATGCAGAAGTCGCGACGTTAGCAGCAGCAACAGACGAGAAAGTGGAAGGCAATGGCGGCTTAATAGCATTGCACGCAGTTGACATATTATTGTTTGGGGGTGGATTTTTTAAATGTGTCTCAGCAAGAAAATCGGTAAGTAAGACTTGAAGTTATTTGACCTCAGTGGCCAGCGCAGCTATCAAGTTGTCGTTCTGTGCAATATTTCGTTGTAATACGGAAAAACAATCAAGCATGCTATCCATTTTTTTCAGCAGGTTGTCATTATCTGATTTTATATCAGTGATCAGAGAACTTATGCTCGCGTTCTCTTTAAGAAGAGCAGCAAGCATGTTGGCTGTTGATACTGGACTCACATGCTCACTGTTGTTGATAATATTGTTGGAGTTTCGTTATTGTTGATGTTTTTGTTGTCAATGGTTTGCATATTGTTAAATATTGATGTTGGTTTTAGTATTACCATTATTGATGCACTGAGAGAAATGCCTTGAATGTTGTGACAATATCACTATTGATAGCGACGAGTTTGATTCAACATTCATTCAGAATGAGCAATTTATCAAATATTATTTGATTTCAATAAAAAGTAAAATTACTTGTCAACCATTTCGATATGATGTACTGTTTTTTATATTTATGGATAGAATACTAATATATTTGAACGGCCAATATCTATGGTCGTAATATGAATTTCTATTGTTGCTATATCCATATCTATATTTTCTGCATAGTAATAATGGTAGAGACAGCGTATTAATATATATGGGCGAAATGTAAATTTTTCTGGAACGCATAATCATAAGAGTTCAACAACTTTTACTATGGATTTCCTAACAATATTACAAGTTGTAAGGTTTTTTTGGATTTAAAATTTTTTTAATTTCTTATGATGGGAAATTTTTCTAAAAATTTTATGATATGCCGTAGCCGAATGGTAGAACACTGGGCTAACGTAACAGAGGAGCAGTGTTCGAGTCCCCCTGAAGCCAGATGTCAAGTTGTATGAAATTTTGTTTTTTAAACCAAGTATTTAGAATTTATCAATAGTTTATATGGATACCACTTCAATAGTGATTTATAAAAAATATGTATCCATATTCATTGATGGGACAGGATTATCAATTTTTATTTAATGTGGTATCAATAATTATGGATGTTCCATCCATAGATTTCCCTCCGTGTGATATTGTTGTTACCGATGATTTGCGTATTATAATACACTGTGACACAAAATGAGGGGTCATCTCTCCGTAATTGATGAAACCAATTGAAGATGAAACTTTAGCCCTCCCATATCAAAACCTCATACTGGGCTTTTGGCCTATAGGTCTGTTTTCTTTGTTATTTTTATTCAAAGTTGGTAACCCTGTGTATGAGAAAAGTTGATTAAAACTTGATCAAATGAAGCAATTTTAGATCGGTTTTTTTGTATATCCCTATTTGCTGGTCATTTGCGCTGTCATACAATTTGTCTTATTTTTGATAGTTTTTCATGCTAATGAAGCAATTTCAGATTGGTTTTTGTTTGTATATCGCCTTTTTTGTATCGATCTCCTCATTTTTGACATTAATTTTTACTTAAGTCTTACGATAGGTGGCGCTATCATAATTTTTTTTTTTTGATAGTTTTTTATGCAATAATAGTATTAATATAGTTTTTAAAAGGGAAATATAAATATTTCAACCCTGTATGGCGGATTTACGAGTGGGGCTGGGGAAAGTAACCCCCCAACCCCCGTATAGTGTAATGTTCCTTTCTACATCTATCATTTACGATCTACGACAATAAAACTAAAAATATAAATTTTCATGAAAAATTTTAAAAATTGTATGACAGCGCCACCTATCGTAAGATTTAGGTTAAAGTTTATATCAAAAAATAGTTCCTCGATCCAAAAAAAAGCGATATACAAAAAAAAACCAATCTAAAATTGCTTCACTTCATGAAAAACTATAAAAAATAAGACAAATTGTATGACAGCGCCACCAAAAAATTACGATATACAAAAAAACCTATCTAAAATTGCTCCATTAGAATGAAAAAAAAAAAAAAAAAAACTAATGGCGGCGATATACCAACAGGTCATCATAACCTCTAACGAGATTTTTAGCCGAGCTTCTCTTTCCAAGTTGTGGTGTGTTGCTTTTTGAGTTTTCCTACAAGTTGGCGGGACCTACAGTTTTTTGCCGACTCCGAACGGCACTTGCAAAGCAAATGAATTTTTTGCTGAGAAGCTTCTCATGGCAGAAATACACCCGGAGAGTTTGCCAAACTACTGCCGAGGGGCGACCCCGTTTAGAAAAATTCTTTTTCTAAATAATTTTTGATGTTACTTTTGCCGGGCATCGAACCGCCACGACTTGGTGTAGAAGGCCGAACACTTAACCGCTACACCACGGCGGCCGCCACCTGTCGTAAGACTTAGGTAAAAATTAATGTCAAAAATGAGTACCTCGATCCAACAAATAGGGATATATAAAAAAATCCATTTAAAATTGCTTCATTTGATCAAGTTTAATCAACTTTTCTCATACACAGGGTTACCAACCTTGAATAAAAATAACAAAGAACCCAGACCTATAGGCCAAAAACCGAGTATGAGGTTTTGATATGGGAGGGCTAAAGTTTAATTTCCAAATGGTTTCATCAATTACGTAGAATCTTGTTGCACAGTGTTATTGTTGATATTGCTGTCATTGGAAATCTTAGAAGCCTTAACTTGCTGTGAGAGGTCGGTGTCAACGATGACAACAGTAGAGTTCGAAGACGTTGAAGCATCCGAAGCTGAGTCGACAAAAGTTAAATTGTGTTGCGGAGAGCAAATAGACTTGCGGCGAACGGCAGTGCAGTTTTTACAAAAAAACCTTTTGGTCGTGCTAACCAAAAACTCAATGTCAGCGGGCACAACAACAACATAATCCATATGAAAAAAATCAGTGCATTTACCACTTTGAACTTTAGTTAGTGAGAGCCGATCAACTCTAGATCCGCAAATACAATTCATTTTGATGAAAAGATTTTTAATTATTTATTTTATGTTTGAAGATTGAATATAAGATGAAATTTAAATATTGTTTTTGAGACGGTGAAAGATATCGTTGTATTAAACCAAAGTTTAAATAAACTTGTGTATATAAAAGATATAGAAAATAAGAAATCTGTTAGAAAATCGGGTACAGTCTAATAAATTAGAAAAACGCCTTTTTTATTTCATATTGTGCCGACGTTTCGACCTTTTATTGTGGTCTTCTTCAGGGCCTAGTGACAAAGTTGTGAAATTAAAATATTACTTATAAAGCCTTGCATTCAACTAAGGGTTAATTCTATTACAGGTACATATATATGATTTTTTCCAAACTTACTAAAAATTACTGCGTTCTTCTTCGTTATTTTTAATAATACATTTGTTTGTTTTCTGCATCAAAAATGGTGTGGAAAACACGGTCAAAAATAGTTTTTTAAGCATAACAAAAATACGGAAAATTCTTTAAAATTACATATTTAAAATAAAGCAAAATGATCAAGTAAATAAAAACATTAATAGAAGTAAGTACAACTACTTGTATACATATACGTAAGTTTGACGTTTTCTTTATGCTTGTTTGTTGACGGTTGATTGATTGCTGATGTTACTTGAGGATGCATGCATAGATGTCGCTGATGGACTTTGCTTCTATGCTTCTTTTGTTTACACAATTTTTATCCGCTTTTATGTGTATTTCTTCTAAGAGCATTCTCTTCCTCCAGTTGTTCTCTCTTGCTAATACCTTGGCATTGTTGAAGTCGAATTTGTGTCCAAGCGTAATAGCATGGTGAGCAAGTGCACTTTGTTCTATTCTTCGTTTTTTAACATCATTGCTATGTTGGTTCAAACGTTTGTATAGATGCTGAGATGTAGTGCCTATGTAACACCTCTTTTTGTGACAATCGATGCAATCTATTTTATAAACAACGTTTTTTTCTTTTTTTTGTGGTATTTTATCTTTCATTTTGTTGTATAATTGTCCAACGTTATTTTTGTTTTTGTATGCAAATCGTATTTTGTTTGTAATATCGTTGAATTTTCGGGTTATCTTCTTGGTTATATAGGGAAAATATGATATCGCATGTGTTTTCACGTCTCTTTGTTGTTGTTGTGTATTGGTATTAGTTGATGTTAGCGCGTTGTTGTTGTTTGGGGTTCGGTAACGATTTATAAGCCTGGATATTAGTTTTGTTGGATAATCATTTGCTTTTAGTATCTCCTTGATTATTATTTTGTTTTTCTGGTGGTATTGTTGATCGCTAAGACAGAGAATTCGGTTTATTAATCCCTTTGCGGTGCTGATCTTTTGGGATAGTGGGTGTATTGACGTATAATTTAAGATGCGGCCCGATGAAACGGGTTTGCGGTACCAATCTGTGTTGAAGGTTCCATCTTGTGTATTCCTATGAATTATCATGTCCAAGAATGGTAGCCTATTGTTGTTTTCTGTTTCGTAGGTGAATTCAATTCCAGGTTCTATTTAGTTAAAGTAGTAAAGTAAGTAACATCAGCAATCAATCAACCGTCAACAAACAAGCATAAAGAAAACGTCAAACTTACGTATATGTATACAAGTAGTTGTACTTACTTCTATTAGATAATGTTTTTATTTACTTGATCATTTTGCTTTATTTTAAATAATTTTAAAGAATCTTCCGTATTTTTGTTATGCTTAAAAAACTATTTTTGACCGTGTTTTCCACACCATTTTTGATGCAGAAAACAAACAAATGTATAATTAAAAATAACGAAGAAGAACGCAGTAATTTTTAGTAAGTTTGGAAAAAATCAATGAATGCAAGGCTTTATAAGTAATATTTTAATTTCACAACTTTGTCACTAGGCCCTGAAGAAGACCACAATAAAAGGTCGAAACGTCGGCACCATATGAAATAAAAAAGGCGTTTTTCTAATTTATTAGACTGTAAACCCGATTTTCTAACAGCTTTAATTACAACAAAACAGTCGGTAGTACAAAAATGAATATCTTGCCGGGTATGCAGCGATATCGATTTTTTGACAACATTGGCGTACAATATGGCCAAAAGATTAAAAACTTACTCAAAGCTTTCGCAACTAACAATATCAAATTGGCAAAACTAAGAGCACGGAAATTCTTTTTATTAAAATCTCGAAAAAACAACATAATTCCAAATCACATAATCACCAATGTAAACTGCATTTCCCAAAGCTTAGAAGAGAACACACCATATAATAGAGAAATAGGTCTGCTAATTTCAGATTTTAGAAAGAAAATATTAAATATAGAAATCAAAATATCCTTTTGGAAAATTAAACAGCTCGAACAACAAATTAATAATATAAGATCAAATATAAGATCAAACAGCGTACAAAACTTAGATGAGTTTTTCCGATCACAAGAAATAAGCAACAACAACAAACATACTACCACCATCAACAAACTGAACACCAAATATACCCGATTAGAATCAAATCAAGTTCTGATCCATATTACAGCAGACACAACGAACTTTATACACAATGCAACAACTACTGATATACCTAATGACGTTATGCTTTTGATGGGGCTAGGACCCAACTTTGGACTGCCCACAACACCAAACGATTAACCGACTAAAGAGATAATAGCTGAAGTGGAATGCATCATGAACAACGGTATAGAACCGGAGACCAGGAATGAAATTAGATAAACAGTCACACACACAATACTGCAAGCTAAATCAACATCAAGATCATCGAATTTGGAAAGGTTTCTCCTGCAAAAAAGAAAAATTGCGTTAAGTTTTTCAAGAACAACCCGGAAATAACGTGCACAAGATCAGACAAAGGTAACAAATCGGTCTTCATAAATAAAAGTGACTTACTAAATATGGCTAACGAGATGCTCAGCGACAACAACACATACAACGTAATAGCTGATCCCACAAACAAAATCCAAAAGAAAAACAACAAGTTTGTAAACACACTCTTCAGTAGAGGAAAGATAGACTCGTTAACCAAAAGAAAACTTACTACATACAACTCAACGCCACCAAGAATGTATTTGTACCGAAACACCACAAAAATGAAAACCCAATGCCCCTTAGACCCATTTTCGCGGACTGTGATGGAGCCACAACAGCATTATCGAAATATGCAACAGAAATTCTAGCAGACATACCAAAGTCACAATTTCACTTGCGCAACTCATACGATTTCAAAAGTTTCATCGCCGAACAAACATACCGACCAGGCCAAATACAAGTTTCGTTCGACGTAAAAAGTCTGTTTACTAATGCATCTGTAGATTCAATCATAAGAGTGTTGAATGAGCGCTGGGGAGAAATCGAAACACACACAAAGCTATCGCAGAATGAATTTAATGAAATGATCACAATCTGCACAAAAAATAGTTACATCCAGTTCAGCGGAAAATTCTACGCACAAAAGTCAGGATGCCCCATGGGAACCCCCATTAGCTGTATCCTAGTAGAAATTTTAATGGATGATGTCTTACAAAGAGCTATAAAATAAGTAAACGAAGATTTAAATTTCAACATAACCGTCATAAAAAAATACGTAGACGACCTATACCTGATACTACCAGAAAGCATCCTTTCAAGAACGTTGGAAATTTTTAACCAAATAGAACCTGGAATTGAATTCACCTACGAAACAGAAAACAACAATAGGCTACCATTCTTGGACATGATAATTCATAGGAATACACAAGATGGAACCTTCAACACAGATTGGTACCGCAAACCCGTTTCATCGGGCCGCATCTTAAATTATACGTCAATACACCCACTATTCCAAAAGATCAGCACCGCAAAGGGATTAATAAACCGAATTTTCTGTCTTAGCGATCAACAATATCACCAGAAAAACAAAATAATAATCAAAGAGATACTAAAAGCAAATGATTATCCAACAAAACTAATATCCAGGCTTATAAATCGTTACCGAACCCCAAACAACAACAACGCGCTAACATCAACTTATACCAATACACAACAACAACAAACAGACGTGAAAACACATGCGATATCATATTTTCCCTATATAACCAAGAAGATAACCCGAAAATTCAACGATATTACAAACAAAATACGATTTGCATACAAAAACAAAAATAACGGTGGACAATTATACAACAAAATGAAAGATAAAATACCACAAAAAAAAGAAAAAAACGTTGTTTATAAAATATATTGCATCGATTGTCACAAAAAGAGGTGTTACATAGGCACTACATCTCAGCATCTATACAAACGTTTGAACCAACATAGCAATGATGTTAAAAAAACGAAGAATAGAACAAAGTGCACTTGCTCACCATGCTATTACGCTTGGACACAAATTCGACTTCAACAATGCCATGGTATTAGCAAGAGAGAACAACTGGAGGAAGAGAATGCTCTTAGAAGAAATACACATAAAAGCGGATAAAAATTGTGTAAACAAAAGAAGCATAGAAGCAAAGTCCATCAGCGACATCTATGCATGCATCCTCAAGTAACATCAGCAATCAATCAACCGTCAACAAACAAGCATAAAGAAAACGTCAAACTTACGTATATGTATACAAGTAGTTGTACTTACTTCTATTAATGTTTTTATTTACTTGATCATTTTGCTTTATTTTAAATAATTTTAAAGAATCTTCCGTATTTTTGTTATGCTTAAAAAACTATTTTTGACCGTGTTTTCCACACCATTTTTGATGCAGAAAACAAACAAATGTATAATTAAAAATAACGAAGAAGAACGCAGTAATTTTTAGTAAGTTTGGAAAAAATCATATATATATACCTGTAATAGAATTAACCCTTAGTTGAATGCAAGGCTTTATAAGTAATATTTTAATTTCACAACTTTGTCACTAGGCCCTGAAGAAGACCACAATAAAAGGTCGAAACGTCGGCACCATATGAAATAAAAAAGGCGTTTTTCTAATTTATTGGACTGTAAACCCGATTTTCTAACAGCTCTAATTACAACAAAACAGTCGGTAGTACAAAAATGAAAAAAATAAGAAATCAGCGGAGTAAGCGAAAACACGCCTGCACAGTACCACTTCACTTTTCTTCATTTCTTTTCATCCTTCTCATTTCTTTTCCTTCCACCTTCTCATTCTAATTCTCTTTTTTTTTACTTATTTCTCTTTCTTTTTATCCTCGCTTTCTTTACTTCCTTCTCTTATTTCCCTTATTTTCTTAATTTTCTCCCTTCTCCTCGCTTTTTTTTCCTCCTTCTCCTTTTCTTCCTCTTCGCCCTTCTCTTTTTGTCCCCTTTTGTTTCTATACCTTTTTTACTTCTTTCGTTTCCTGTCCCCCCTTTCCGTCTTTACTTTTTTCCACCTATTCTTTCTTTTCTTCTTTCTCTTTTTCTCTCATTTTATTTCTTTTTTCTTTCCCTTCCTTCTTCTCCCTTTTTTCTTCCTACTTCTCTTTCTGTCTTTCTCTCTTTCTTTCTTCTCCAGCAGTGCAGTTTTTACAAAAAAACATTTTGTTCGTGCTAACCCAAAACAATGTCAGCGGGCACAACACCAACACAATCCATATGAAAAAAATCAGAGCATTTACCACATTGAACTTTAGTTAGTGAGATCCGATCAACTCTAGATCTGCAAATACAAGGCATTTTGATGAAAAGATTTTTATTTATTTATTTTATGTTTGAAGATTGAATATAATATGAAATTTAAATCTTGTTTATGAGACGGTGAAAGATATCGTTTGCATTAAACCAAAGTTTAAATAGACTTGTGTATATAAAAGATATAGAAAATAAGAAATCAGCGGAGTAAACGAAAACACGTCTCATTTCTTTTCATCCTTCTCATTTCTTTCTCTTCCACCTTCTCATTCTAGTTTCCTTTTTTATACCTTTCATGAACATGAAATGGTATTATAACTTTGGTCCGATGTTTGTAAGTATGAGAAGAAGAAGAGATGGACCCATCAATAAGTATACCGAAATGACCAGGATGACGAGCTGAGTTGATTTAGCCATGTCCGTCTGTCTGTTTGAACGCAAACTAGTCCCTTAATTTTTGAGATATCTGGCTGAAATTTTGTATGTGGCCACAATTTTGTAATATAGGAATCATTTGTCGGAACTGGCAAGATCGGACCAGTATAACATATAGCCCCCATGCAACCGATTGTTCAGATATAAGGTTTTTTGGCCAAAACTTCCGCAATTAAAAAGTTAGGAACGTAAAATTTTGCAACTCTAGTACTTTTTATTTATGTAGTGTATATAGTGAAAATCAACAAGTTCGGGCAAATGTAACATATAGCCCCCATACAACCGATTGTTCAGATATAAGGTTTTTTGACCAAAACTGCCGCAATTAAAAAGTTAGGAACGTAAAATTTTGCAACTGTAGTACTTTTTATTTATGTAGTGTATATAGTGAAAATCAACAAGTTCGGGCAAATGTAACATATAGCCCCCATGCAACCGATTGTTCAGATATAAGGTTTTTTGGCCAAAACTTCCGCAATTAAAAAGTTAGGAACGTAAAATTTTGCAACTCTAGTACTTTCTATTTATGTATTGTATGGAGAGAAAATTAACAAGATCGGGCAAATGTAACATATAGCCCCCATACAACCGATTGTTCAGATATAAGGTTTTTTGACCAAAACTTCTGCAATTAAAAAGTTAGGAACGTAAAATTTTGCAACTCGAGTACTTTCTATTTATGTAGTGTATATAGTGAAAATCAACAAGATCGGGCAAATGTAACATATAGCCCCCATACAACCGATTGTTCAGATGTAAGGTTTTTTGACCAAAACTGCCGCAATTAAAAAGATAGGAACGTAAAATTTTGCAACTCGAGTACTTTCTATTTATGTAGTGTATGGAGTGAAAATCAACAAGATCGGGCAAATGTAAAATATAGCCCCCATACAACCGATTGTTCAGATATAAGGATTTTTGGGCAAAACTTCTGCAATTAAAAAGTTAGGAACATAAAATTTTGCAACTTGAGTACTTTCAATTTATGTAGTGTGTAGAGGAAAATCAAGAAGATCAGGCAAATATAACATATAGCCTAGAGTGGTTCAAAAATTTTTTTTTTTGGAAAATCTAAAACGCTACCCCGAAATATGGTTCCTTGTGACAAAAAAAGAGGCTGCTATTTTTTTGTTTTTTTTTTAAGGTGCTTTAGAGGTCGCGCTACTCGTTTTTATAAAAAAAATGAGATGCTTGCAAATTTAATTTAATTTTAACATGTTTAAGTGCAGTAAAAATTTGCGTTTTTGTGTGTTGTTATTCTGTTTTCATTGACGAATATTCTTGCAATTCAATAGCCTTCTTGGATGAGTAGAAGGGGTTTAACTCCTGAAAGTATGTTTCGAAATTGAAAACGGTGCAACTAAAACGCCTACACTGATCTCATCGCGCATTGGTTTTTTGGATATATTTCGCATCTAGAAGGTTTATCACATCGCTGATTATGAATCCGATGTCAGTTTTTTTAAATTCAAAATGGCGGGTCCAATATGGCGGTGATTTTTTTGAAAACTAATTGGATTTTATTGAAACTTGGTACTCGGGGGTTTATGCGTTGTCTGATTACGAATCCGATATCGGTTTTTTTTAAATTCAAAATGGTGGATCCAATATGGCGGTGCATTTTTGAAAACTAATTCGACTGTGTGAAACTCGTCACTTAATTTTTGAGATATCTGGCTGAAATTTTGTATGTGGCCACAATTTTGTAATATAGGAATCATTTGTCGGAACTGGCAAGATCGGACCAGTATAACATATAGCCCCCATGCAACCGATTGTTCAGATATAAGGTTTTTTGGCCAAAACTTCCGCAATTAAAAAGTTAGGAACGTAAAATTTTGCAACTCTAGTACTTTTTATTTATGTAGTGTATATAGTGAAAATCAACAAGTTCGGGCAAATGTAACATATAGCCCCCATACAACCGATTGTTCAGATATAAGTAAAAATTTGCGTTTTTGTGTGTTGTTATTCTGTTTTCATTGACGAATATTCTTGCAATTCAATAGCCTTCTTGGATGAATAGAAGGGGTTTAACTCCTGAAAGTATGTTTCGAAATTGAAAACGGTGCAACTAAAACGCCTACACTGATCTCATCGCGCATTGGTTTTTTGGATATATTTCGCTTCTAGAAGGTTTATCACATCGCTGATTATGAATCCGATGTCAGTTTTTTTAAATTCAAAATGGCGGGTCCAATATGGCGGTGATTTTTTTGAAAACTAATTGGATTTTATTGAAACTTGGTACTCGGGGGTTTATGCGTTGTCTGATTACGAATCCGATATCGGTTTTTTTTAAATTCAAAATGGTGGATCCAATATGGCGGTGCATTTTTGAAAACTAATTCGACTGTGTGAAACTAGTCCCTTAATTTTTGAGATATCTGGCTGAAATTTTGTATGTGGCCACAATTTTGTAATATAGGAATCATTTGTCGGAACTGGCAAGATCGGACCAGTATAACATATAGCCCCCATGCAACCGATTGTTCAGATATAAGGTTTTTTGGCCAAAACTTCCGCAATTAAAAAGTTAGGAACGTAAAATTTTGCAACTCTAGTACTTTTTATTTATGTAGTGTATATAGTGAAAATCAACAAGTTCGGGCAAATGTAACATATAGCCCCCATACAACCGATGTTCAGATATAAGGTTTTTTGACCAAAACTGCCGCAATTAAAAAGTTAGGAACGTAAAATTTTGCAACTGTAGTACTTTTTATTTATGTAGTGTATATAGTGAAAATCAACAAGTTCGGGCAAATGTAACATATAGCCCCCATGCAACCGATTGTTCAGATATAAGGTTTTTTGGCCAAAACTTCCGCAATTAAAAAGTTAGGAACGTAAAATTTTGCAACTCTAGTACTTTCTATTTATGTATTGTATGGAGTGAAAATTAACAAGATCGGGCAAATGTAACATATAGCCCCCATACAACCGATTGTTCAGATATAAGGTTTTTTGACCAAAACTTCTGCAATTAAAAAGTTAGGAACGTAAAATTTTGCAACTCGAGTACTTTCTATTTATGTAGTGTATATAGTGAAAATCAACAAGATCGGGCAAATGTAACATATAGCCCCCATACAACCGATTGTTCAGATATAAGGTTTTTTGACCAAAACTGCCGCAATTAAAAAGATAGGAACGTAAAATTTTGCAACTCGAGTACTTTCTATTTATGTAGTGTATGGAGTGAAAATCAACAAGATCGGGCAAATGTAAAATATAGCCCCCATACAACCGATTGTTCAGATATAAGGATTTTTGGGCAAAACTTCTGCAATTAAAAAGTTAGGAACATAAAATTTTGCAACTTGAGTACTTTCAATTTATGTAGTGTGTAGAGGAAAATCAAGAAGATCAGGCAAATATAACATATAGCCTAGAGTGGTTCAAAATTTTTTTTTTTGGAAAATCTAAAACGCTACCCCGAAATATGGTTCCTTGTGACAAAAAAAGAGGCTGCTATTTTTTTGTTTTTTTTTAAGGTGCTTTAGAGGTCGCGCTACTCGTTTTTATAAAAAAAATGAGATGCTTGCAAATTTAATTTAATTTTAACATGTTTAAGTGCAGTAAAAATTTGCGTTTTTGTGTGTTGTTATTCTGTTTTCATTGACGAATATTCTTGCAATTCAATAGCCTTCTTGGATGAGTAGAAGGGGTTTAACTCCTGAAAGTATGTTTCGAAATTGAAAACGGTGCAACTAAAACGCCTACACTGATCTCATCGCGCATTGGTTTTTTGGATATATTTCGCATCTAGAAGGTTTATCACATCGCTGATTATGAATCCGATGTCAGTTTTTTTAAATTCAAAATGGCGGGTCCAATATGGCGGTGATTTTTTTGAAAACTAATTGGATTTTATTGAAACTTGGTACTCGGGGGTTTATGCGTTGTCTGATTACGAATCCGATATCGGTTTTTTTTAAATTCAAAATGGTGGATCCAATATGGCGGTGCATTTTTGAAAACTAATTCGACTGTGTGAAACTCGTCACTTAATTTTTGAGATATCTGGCTGAAATTTTGTATGTGGCCACAATTTTGTAATATAGGAATCATTTGTCGGAACTGGCAAGATCGGACCAGTATAACATATAGCCCCCATGCAACCGATTTTTCAGATATAAGGTTTTTTGGCCAAAACTTCCGCAATTAAAAAGTTAGGAACGTAAAATTTTGCAACTCTAGTACTTTTTATTTATGTAGTGTATATAGTGAAAATCAACAAGTTCGGGCAAATGTAACATATAGCCCCCATACAACCGATTGTTCAGATATAAGTAAAAATTTGCGTTTTTGTGTGTTGTTATTCTGTTTTCATTGACGAATATTCTTGCAATTCAATAGCCTTCTTGGATGAGTAGAAGGGGTTTAACTCCTGAAAGTATGTTTCGAAATTGAAAACGGTGCAACTAAAACGCCTACACTGATCTCATCGCGCATTGGTTTTTTGGATATATTTCGCATCTAGAAGGTTTATCACATCGCTGATTATGAATCCGATGTCAGTTTTTTTAAATTCAAAATGGCGGGTCCAATATGGCGGTGATTTTTTTGAAAACTAATTGGATTTTATTGAAACTTGGTACTCGGGGGTTTATGCGTTGTCTGATTACGAATCCGATATCGGTTTTTTTTAAATTCAAAATGGTGGATCCAATATGGCGGTGCATTTTTGAAAACTAATTCGACTGTGTGAAACTAGTCCCTTAATTTTTGAGATATCTGGCTGAAATTTTGTATGTGGCCACAATTTTGTAATATAGGAATCATTTGTCGGAACTGGCAAGATCGGACCAGTATAACATATAGCCCCCATGCAACCGATTGTTCAGATATAAGGTTTTTTGGCCAAAACTTCCGCAATTAAAAAGTTAGGAACGTAAAATTTTGCAACTCTAGTACTTTTTATTTATGTAGTGTATATAGTGAAAATCAACAAGTTCGGGCAAATGTAACATATAGCCCCCATACAACCGATTGTTCAGATATAAGGTTTTTTGACCAAAACTGCCGCAATTAAAAAGTTAGGAACGTAAAATTTTGCAACTGTAGTACTTTTTATTTATGTAGTGTATATAGTGAAAATCAACAAGTTCGGGCAAATGTAACATATAGCCCCCATGCAACCGATTGTTCAGATATAAGGTTTTTTGGCCAAAACTTCCGCAATTAAAAAGTTAGGAACGTAAAATTTTGCAACTCTAGTACTTTCTATTTATGTATTGTATGGAGTGAAAATTAACAAGATCGGGCAAATGTAACATATAGCCCCCATACAACCGATTGTTCAGATATAAGGTTTTTTGACCAAAACTTCTGCAATTAAAAAGTTAGGAACGTAAAATTTTGCAACTCGAGTACTTTCTATTTATGTAGTGTATATAGTGAAAATCAACCAGATCGGGCAAATGTAACATATAGCCCCCATACAACCGATTGTTCAGATATAAGGTTTTTTGACCAAAACTTCTGCAATTAAAAAGTTAGGAACATAAAATTTTGCATCTCGAGTACTTTTTATTTATGTAGTGTATATAGTGAAAATCAACCAGATCGGGCAAATGTAACATATAGCCCCCATACAACCGGTTGTTCCGATATAAGGTTTTTTGGCCAATACTTCCGCATTTAAAAAGTTAGGAACATACAATTTTGCAACTTGATTACGATCTATTTATGTTGTGTGTAGAGTGAAAATCGATAAGATCGAGTCATTATGACATATGTATACCTCCCATACAATCGATTGTTCCGGTATAAGAAATTTGGGCCATAACTACCGCCAATTAAAAAGTTAGGAACGTAAAATATTGCACCTTTAGTACTTTCTACATATGTAATGTGTATAGTGTAAGTCAGTACAATTGAACACGTATAATATATAGCCTCCATACAATCGATTGTTCCGATAACTCGGATCCTATTATTTTGTAAGTTTTTTTAAATTATAACAAAGATGTGTAATGTGTATAGTAAATATAGTTAAATTGAAACAGGCTCTACTGGGGATCGAACAGTGAAAATCGTGACGCTTATTCATGGAAGCATATCTCTCACTCATTACGTACCGCCGCTGAGGCCACTATAGGGTTCCAGCGAGCCCGCAAAAACAACTGGTACGATGAGGAATGCAGCACTGCCTCGGACAAAAAGGACGCTGCCTACAGGGAGACGTTGCGAACGGGCGCAACCCGCAGTGTATGGCAACGCTATCGTGAGGCAAAGAAGGAAGAGATACGCCTTTTCAGAAAAAAGAAACGTGAGGCCGAAAGGCGTGAGTGTGAGGAGCTTGAGATGCTGGCTGACAGGAATGATGCCCGAAAATTCTATGAAAAGATCCGGCGGATGACGGAAGGTTTTAAGACCGGGGCAAGTTCCTGTAAGGACAATAATGGCGACCTGGTAACCGACGTACAGAGTGTACTTAAATTATGGAGGGAGCACTTCTCCTCACTGCTAAATTGCGAGGGAGACGTCGAACCCGATACCCCAATCCCTGACGATGGAAAAGTCGTCCCACCACCTGACTATGATGAAGTGAGGATAGCTATATCCCGGCTCAAAAACAACAAAGCGCCTGGAAAAGACGGACTACCCGCCGAGCTGTTCAAACACGGAGGCGAAGAGCTGGTAAAAAGCATGCATCAGCTCTTATGCAGAATATGGTCAGACGAGTGCATGCCTCCAGATTGGAATTTAAGTGTGCTCTGCCCAATCCACAAGAAAGGCGATCCCGCTAACCGCACCAACTACCGCGGAATCAGCCTTCTTAATATCGCATATAAGGTTCTTTCTAGCGTATTGTGTGAAAGACTGAAGCCCATCGTAGACAAGCTGATTGGACCTTATCAGTGTGGCTTTAGACCTGGTAAGTCTACCATCGACCAGATTTTCACGATACGCCAAATCCTGGAGAAGACCCATGATAAAAGAATCGACACACACCATCTCTTTGTCGATTTCAAAGCCGCTTTTGACAGCGCAAAAAGGAGTTGCCTGTATGCCGCCATGTCTGAATTTGACTTCCCTGCAAAGCTTATACGGCTTTGCCAAATGACGTTGAGCATTACTAACAGCTCCGTCAGAGTCGGGAAGGACCTCTCTGAGCCATTTGAAACCAAACGAGGCTTCAGACAGGGCGACTCCCTTTCGTGCGATTTCTTCAACCTGATGCTGGAGAAGATAATTCGAGCAGCAGAGCTAAACCGCAATGGTACAATCTTTTACAAGAGCGTGCAATTGCTGGCGTATGCCGATGATATTGATATCATTGGCCTTAACAACCGCGCCGTAAGCGCTGCCTTCTCTGGACTGGATAAAGAAGCGAAAAAAGTGGGTCTTGCGGTCAACGAGGACAAGACGAAGTATTTGCTGTCATCAAAGAAAGAATCGGCGCACCTGCGCCTTGGCAGCCACGTCACTGTTGATAGTTACAAATTTGAAACTGTGAGGGACTTCGTCTATTTGGGAACCAGCATTAACACCGAAAATAATATCAGTCTAGAAATCCAACGGAGAATCACTCTTGCGAACAAGTGCTACTTTGGACTGAGTAGGCAATTGAGAAGTAAAGTCCTCTCTCGAAGAACAAAGATCGCGCTCTATAAGTCTCTCATCATACCTGTCCTGATGTATGGCTCAGATTCATGGACAATGTCAAGAGAAGATGAGATGGCCCTTGGAGTATTTGAGAGAAAAGTTCTCCGGAAGATTTATGGTCCTTCCCGTGATGCCGACGGCGAGTATCGAAGGAGATTTAACGATGAGCTGTACGAGCTTTACGCAGATCTGACCATAGTCCAGCGAATTAAAGCCCAAAGGCTCCGCTGGCTGGGTCACGTCATGCGAATGGACAAAGAAGCTCCAGCCCAGAAGGTTTTCCAATCGTCACCCGAATTCGGCAGCAAAGGAAGGGGGAGGCCTCGACTGAGATGGAAACAACAGGTGGAGGATGACTTGAACTCCCTTGGGGTTTCCAATTGGCGTCAGTTATCGCTAAAAAGGAATGACTGGCGTGCTTTGATAGGCGACGGCCAAAATCGCTAAGGCGGTTAAGCGCCAATAAATGATGATGATGATTATTCATGAAAGGTATATAGCCTTCGGCACAGCCGAAGACAGCTTTCCTTACTTGTTTTTACTTATTTCTCTTTCTTTTTATCCTCGCTTTCTTTACTTCTTTCTCTTATTTCATTTATTTTCTTAGTTTTCTTCCATCTCCTCGCTTTTCTTTTCCTCCTTCTCTTTTTCTTCCTCTTCGCCCTTCTCTTTTTGTCCCCTTTTGTTTCTTTTACTTTTTTAACTTCTTTCGTTTCCTGTCCCCCTTTTTCGTCTTTACTTTTTGCAACCTATTCTTTCTTTTCTTCTTTCTCTTTTTCTCTCATTTTCTTTCTTTTTTTCTTTCCCTTCCTTCTTCTCTCTGCTTTCTTCGTACTTCTCATTCTGTCTTTCTCTCTTTCTTTCTTCTCCTTTTTTCTTTACTTCTTTCTCTTTCTCCTCTTCTTTCTCTATCTTTTGTTCCTTATCTTTCTCTTTCTGCTTCTTCTTCTTTTCTTCCTAATCTTTTTCCTTATCCCTAACGAGAAAGATGTTTGGATCGAAGAGTACTTAGGGGCAGAGGATGGAATATATCAATGGACCTTGCTTCTAACCACGTTGGTCTCAGTTGTGTGGAGCATCCGTACGAGCAAGAAGGCGGATGGAAATAGGGACGGCGCTGATAGTATAGGAGATCGGAGCAGTTGTAGGTCGAAGTAGAACTTGCTCCTGGCCGTTGTGGCCTTACCAAGTATGTTTGAGTTGTGTGGCACAGCCGTACAAGCAGGAAGGCGTTAAGTAGTGCGGACGGCGCTGAGACTACGCGATATGAGCAGTTCTAAATAGTATGGAGCCTATAAAGAACGTAAATAAAGCAATCTTTGTGCTCTTTTTTTTTTGCGGCAGCTTGAAATGGTGGCTTTGTGTCTTTAAGTACGGATCCAAGGTATACGCCATGTAATCTTTTTGGCAAAAATAATCGCGAAAATCTGGAAGCACAAAATTTATTTTTGTTTGCTTTTTGACTTGTAGTCTATTGCTGTAATTACCGACAGTATTGTGAAGCAATTTTCGGGATTGTATGAAAATGTGTTTTTTGAGAAAAATTTACCCACGCGCTTATATTTTTTTCTTCAAAGGAAAAATTAGATTTTTTTTATTTTTTTTAACTGCCAATTAAAAAATTGCAGTAGAGCAGTCGAAAGATTTCAAGAGTACGAAATTCGGAACGACACGACTTGCGAACGACAGACGAAACGACCGCCTATTTATTTACTGTTACCCATGTTGAAAAACTTGATTTCGTGTTAAATTTACATGCCCTCGTGAAAGGTGGGCACCTTGCCGTGGTACGAGGGCTTAAGTCGACAGCCACAGGGCTACGCTGCCCTTGTGATCATAGCGCCGCCCGGTACTACATCACGAGAGAAGCCTAGCTCCTCTGGCGCGACGACAAAGACCTTCCCCCTCCCACTCCAGGGTGTTATGCGACCACGTGCCCATTGGACGTTTGCAGCCGGGAGGAAAATCGTGGCTGTAATCGAACGGAGCCTCTCTGATACCGGGCCGCCTCGGAGAGTAACTATGGCCTTACCGCGGTATGGGGCTCTGCCGCGGCGGAGGACACACTCCCCTTACACATCTCTTGACCCTAAGCTGGCCTTGCCCGGCGAGGGGTCGTACGAACAAGACGAATAATAAAAACAATAAAAATAGTAAAACCAAAGATACTGCAACTACGTATACTGCACAGCAGAGGAGGACAATGCTGGAGCAAGCGAGAACGCAACGTCGGAGGACAACCTCCATTTCAATATCAGCCGAGAGATCGACAGCGATGGCAACTACGGGTCGATCAACTCTGGATAATTAGGGGGCTATCCCCAAATCAAGCACCGGTACAAACACAGTGAAGCCAACAACGCCTGATGCTAAACCTGCATTAAGTGCCGGTACCGAAACCAATTCCTTAACGTCTGTGGCAGTGGTCTCACGACCTGGCCTCAGAGATCCCGGACAGGGAACGACCGCGATGGCAACTACGGGCCGAAATTCCTCGCTGAAGACATCTCCCAGTCGCTCTGAGTACTTGGACAAAAGAGCGGCCGCAAGGATCCTGAAGAAGTACGAGGGAGTTTCACGGGAGACGCTATCGCCAGATGCCAAAAAGACGGTGAAGTTAGCTGAAGCTCTGTTGCCGAACTTCCAAAGCAATTATGCGCCAAGGTTAGCGGAAATCCCTTCAAACGCCAGAGATCGGACGTGGATTTAAAACCTCATCCGAAGCGGCAGCAGAACACTCCCGGAGTGTGTAAACTTAGCTTTGCTGAAGTGACCAAGGACAGGATCATCATAGGCGTCATTGACCGAGGTTAGGAAAGCTGGGTCATCCCTAAAGACCAGTGGTGGTACTTCCAGAACGCGATCGGTAATGCCCTACTTGACATTATGGATGAGTCTCCGGGTGTCACCGCGGTAGGTTCTGATGCAGGATGGCACCAGATTCGAATCAAGATATTCGCTTGCGAGGATGCAAAACCTGTTCCACTGTACAAGGCAGCAGCTGCAAGATTGGGTGAGATCTACTAAGGGGCAAGAATCGAGGTTGTCGACTGGAAGTACATTCCGGCTCGGCCAAGGGCAAGGACATCGATTCCTGCCATCCCTGCTGAACCTGAGGGAATTCTCGTGATCGTGAACCCGTCTCTCCCGACGCAGGACTGGAGTGTCAATCTGGTTGAGGATGCGGTAGGGCCTAATAGGCAGGTGGTCTTCACCTTGAATAAGGAGGCACTCGAGCTCCTTAAACGGTGAAATGGGCGAGTGCACTACGGCATGGGTCAGATCGTGATCCACGTATACCGTGGCGATGCACAACGCGCTGCTATTTCGGCTGCTCCGGAGGACTCGGACATCGCAGTGCGGGAAAGAATGTTATCTGCCACGTCAAATGGCGAAGGAGCAGTGAACAGCTCGGAGATGGGAAACAGCCTGGACGGGCAAGACCTCGTCGTTGAAAAAAAAGCCTCCAGACGAGGTAGAATTCGAAGATGCGGCGGTGGCAGGGAAGTCTGAGCGCTCTCATGTTGGTGGTGCTTCAGATACACCTGCACAATCAGTCGTCTTTCTAAAGGCGACGTAGATGTGGTCCTCATCCAAGAACCCTGATCAATATCTCAAGGATTTGCGGTCTGGGGACTAAGGGTTTTAAGCTTATCCGAGCCAGCGAGGGGGCAGAGTTAGAGCCTGTATTTTGGTTAAGTCTGAGCTGAACGCCTTTCTCTTGCCCAACTATACCAATGGTGACATTACTGCTGCCAGTTTAACAGTCGACAGTACCAGAATCAACCAGTACCTGGTTCCCTTACGTACTATCACGTCTCAGAGCAGAAAACCCAGGACATCGCCATGGATCACTGCGCAGTGGAACCACCCGGGATTTTACCCCGGCCAAGGACTGTTTAGTTTGTTTTGTCCCATTTCGAAACTATCATCCTCCCCCTGGCAGCAGGGCTGCAAGATATTCTATTGTTACGGGCGGACCAAAAAAATGGATATGCAGTGCCTGCTGCAAAAAGATATACATTAAACGGTCGCATTCTTTGCAATGCTTCTCGTGTAAGAGATGGCTCTATAAACCCGGATGTTCAGAGCTTAACCCTAACATTCAGAATCCCCGGTTAAATCGGTTAAATGTAATAACAGCTTAGGCCGATGCCACGCACATCTATGCTCTGGGCTCGCAAACAGGAACCTTTGGACGGATGCGTTCATCGCACCATGCTGCAACACGTCTCAACCTACGACGCCAGCCAACTCGGTCACACCAGGTCCACTGCAAACTAGGCTGAGGCACAGCCGTTGTCTTAGCCTAACAACACCTGGGCGAACACATCCGTCTCTCACGCCTATAGTGAACTCTACATAGACCCCACCGGCGCGCTTCCAAATCTTACAGCACAAGTGTAACGGATTAACTAGATAAAGATCGCGGAGATAACTAATCTGATAAAGCAATAGGACATACAACTTGCCGCAGTTCAAGTCGGACCTCGTTACCTATGGCGGATATAGCATCCATCGGAAAGACCGTCACATAGTAACAGGAGTAACACAACTCTGTACATCATGATATATTTGATACCGTTATTGAAAGAACGGAAAATATCTTAGAAAGCCAAGGCATAACCATCCATACACGGCTAGTTTCTTGTATTGCCGGTTCTACGAGAATGGTACCAGTACTTGTGCTGTACCCATCGTGCCGAGACGACCCGGGCCGTTTTCTTATATCGACCCGGCCAAGAGCAATACACTCGGGGTGACCCTGTCTGACATTTAGGCAAGGCTACACCTCGCTACAACAACAACAACATACAGGAGATGTCGACCTGCAAATCATTAACATCTACATACCCCCTATCTCAAGTTGCCCCACCGGTTATCATCCCGACATTAGCCTGCTACTACGAGGAGATAACCGTAGGACCATGCGACAGGCGCGTAAATACAAAAACCAAAACACGCCCATTGTCATCACTGCTTCGGAGGTCAAGGAAGCCATCAGACAGAAGAAGCCCTCAAAATTCATCGGCCCGTCAATGATGCTGAAACATCTAGGTCAGGAGGGACACAAATACCAGCGGCTCTGTTTAGTCTTTCACTGAACACTTTCGTCATTCCTGAAATATGGAAAATAATTCTTGGCTTGCGTCATTTATTGACGCTTAACCGCCTAGGCGATTTTGGCCGTTTCGTATCAAAGCACGCCAGTCATTCCTTTTTAGCGATAACTGGCGCCAATCGGAAACCCCAAGGGAGTTCAACTCATGCTTCACTTGTTGTTTCCATCTCAATCCAGGCCTCCCCCTTCCTCTGCTGCCGAATTCGGGTGTCGACAGGAAAACCTTCTGTGCTGGAGCTTATCCATTCGCATAACATGTCCTAACGAGCGGAGCCTTTAGGCTTTAATCCGCTGGACTATGGTCAGGTCTGCGTAAATCTCGTACAGCTCATCGTTAAATTTCCTTCGATACTCGCCTTTGGCATCACGGGATGGACCATAAATCTTCCGGAGAACTTTTTTCTCAAATACTCCAAGGGCCATCTCGTCTTCTCTTGACACTGTCCATGATTCTGAGCCGTACATCAGAACTGGTATGATGAGGGACTTATAGAGCGTGATATTTGTTTTGCCTACTTAGTCCAGTTGGCAAGAGTGATTCTCTGTTGGATTTCTAGACTGATATTGTTTTCGGTGTTAATTCTGGTTCCCAAAAAGACGAAGTCCCTCACCGTTTCAAACTTCTAACTATCAGCGCTGACTTGGCTGCCAAGGCGCAGGTGCGCGGATTCTTTCTTTGGTGACAGCAGATACTTCGTCTTGTCCTCGTTCACCGCAAGACGCACTTTTTCGCTTCCTTATCCAGTCCAGAGAAGGCAGCGCTTACGGCGCGGTTGTTAAGGCCAATGATATCAATATCATCATCATACGCCAGCAATTCCGCACTCTTGTAAAATATTGTACCATTGCGGTTTAGCTCTGCTGCTCGAATTATCTTCTCCAGCATCAGGTTGAAGAAATCGCACGAAAGAGAGTCGCCCTGTCTGAAGGCTCGTTTGGTTTCAAATGGCTCACAGAGGTCCTTCCCGATTCTGACGGAGCTGCTGGTATTGCTCAACGTCATTTGGCAAAGACGTATAAGCTTTGCAGGGAAGTCAAATTCAGACATGGCCGCATACAGGCAACTCCTTTTTGCGCTGTCAAAATCGACAAAGAGATGGTGTGTGTCGATTATTTTATCATGGGTCTTCTCCAGGATTTGGCGTATCGTGAAGATCTGGTCTCTGGTAGACTTACCAGGTCTTAAGTCACACTGATAACTTCCAATCAGTTTGTCTACGGTGGGCTTCAGTCTTTCACAAAATACGCTAGAAAGAACCTTATATCGATATTAAGAAGACTGACCCCGCGGTAGTTGGTGCGGTTAGTGGGATCGCCTTTCTTGTGGATTGGGAAGAGCACACTTAAATTCCAATCCGGAGGCATGCACTCGTCTGACCATATTCTGCATAAGAGCTGATGCATGCTTTTTACCAGCTCTTCGCCTCCGTGTTTGAACAGCTCGGCGGGTAGTCCGTCTTTTCCAGGCGATTTGTTGTTTTTGAGCCCGGATATAGCTATCCTCACTTCATCGTAGTCAGGTGGTGGGACGAATTTTCCATCGTCAGGGATTGGGGTATCGGGTTCGACGTCTCCCTCTTAATTTAGCAGTGTGAAGAAGTGCTCCCTCCATAAGTTAAGTACACTATGTACGTCGGTTACCAAGTCGCCATTATTGTCCTTACAGGAACTTGCCCCGGTCTTAAAACCCTCCGTCATCCGCCGGATCTTTTCATAGACTTTTCGGGCATCATTCCTATCAGCCAGCATCTCAAGCTCCTCACACTCACGCCTTTCGGCCTCACGTTTCTTTTTTCTGAAAAGGCGTCTCTCTTCCTTCTTCGGCTCACGATATCGTAGCCATACACTGCGGGTTGCGCCCGTTCGCAACGTCTCCCTGTAGGCGTCCTATTTGTCCGAGGCAGTGCTGCATTCCTCATCGTACCAGTTGTTCTTGCGGGCTTTCTGAAACCCTATAGTGGCCTCAGCGGCGATACGTAATGAGTGAGAGATATGCTTCCATTGCTCGGGAGGAGGCTTGGTGTATTTGTTTATGCTGGAACCTGGTACTACTGATGACCATATTGCGAGCAGCGGCGAAGTTAGTCAACCTAGTGCCGTTGGGGGATGTTGTATTGTGGAGACTAAATTTCCCATCTGAAGGAGTCCTTCTCTGCGTCGTCCTTCTCCTCAGTCGGCGCATAGGCTCAGATAAATGTTATGTTGAAAAACCTCGTCTTGATGCGGATCGCAGCTAGACGCTCGTCCACAGGAGTGAACGCTAGTACGTGGCGTCGAAGGCTCTTTCCCACCACGAATCCACCACGCGATTTGCTGCGAGTCTGGCCACTCTAGTATACGTCACAAGGTCCGATGGTCGTCTTTCCTTGTGCCGTCCATCGCATTTCCTGCAGGGCGGTGATGTCGGCCTTTGTGTTAGCGAGGACATCAACCAGTCTGGCAGCGGTACCTTCGCTGGAAAGGGTCCGGACATTCGAGGTATATGCCCTAATATCCTTCTCATTGTCCTTACTTCGTTTTGCCGGGTCGTCAACATTAAAGGGGGTTCTCATCCGAGGATTTCTAAATTTTTTCATTGGACTAGATTTTTTAAGTGGCGGTGCAGCCGCACCACATGATGACGCTGCTAAAAAAGGCCTCGGTGAGCCCTTAAACCGAATATGTCACAGTGGCCTCACCGAGGCTCCCTCTCTTTCTGCCGCGAGCAGAGTGCACGAGCGAGGACGCAAGAGTCGGGATTGAGCAAGGTCGCACAGTTGATGCTGTTTGGCTAACTATACAACCACACCCCATTACACTCCTAAAAAAGGCGAGAGTGGTTCCACTATTAAAACCTAGAAAGCCGGCAAAGATAGGCGATTCATATCGCCCTATCACTTTTGTCGCCGGTAGTGAAGACGCTAGAGTCCATCCTGCTCCCACCAGACATGCTAAGCCCTCAAAATCCATCGGCCCCGGCGGTATTGGCATGAAGATGTTGAAACATCTAGGTCAGGAGGGACACAAATACCAGCGGCTCTGTTAAGTCTTTCACTGAACACTTTCGTCATTCCTGAAAGATGGAAAAAGGCGAGAGTAGTTCCACTATTAAAACCTAGAAATCCGGCAAACATAGGCGATTCATATCGCCCTATATTACTTTTGTCGCCGGTAGTGAAGACGCTAGAGTCCATACTGCTCCGGTATTATACTGCAAATCTGCACCTGGCTAGCCATCAATATGGCTTCCGTAAGCTACATAGCACCACCACCGCACTCAATGCCATTTCAACATATATCTGGCAGCCTTTTTAGCTATTCGACGTGCTTTTGATCGCTCTTGGAGTTTTTTGTTTATTTTACTTTTTTAAATTAAATAAAATTAAATAATTTTATAATTCATATAACATAAATCATAATAAGTTATAAGTGGATAACATATACATACAATAACAGTGAATTTTATGAATATTTGTGCATTTTCGTGCGGTTCAATCATTCTGTTTGTGTAGCAATAATAGTTCAACACGTTAAGTTGTCGGTATTTGCTAATTATAAGTCATTTAGACGCTTTTTGCATATTCTTTTGCGTCCACTGTGTCGCACTGTGTCAGCTGTTTTCCAGTTGTGCAGTGCTCTAAAATAACTCCCAGCTAGTAAGTTATTCAAATCATAAAAGCTTATTTCACGGATACGCTGGCGTGAAATTGATTACCTCATCTTTTAGTGCTTTTGTTTGAGTTCTTTGTTGTTTCACTATGTTGGGCTGCTGTTACAAAAAGTGTCCTAGCCAGAAGAAGATATCGCAAGCCGAAGTTTATGTCTGTTGTTGGCTATGTGAAAACATGGCTCACGTTTCTTGTGCTGGGTTCACAAATCTAGGTGGTCGAGTCGTGGACTTAATATCCAGCAAAGCCGGACTCACTTGGAGCTGTCATGATTGGCGCACTGTTGAAAATGAAATGCGTGCTTTCATGGGACAAACCCAAAAGGAGTTCAGCAACATATTCGTGGGTTTCCGTGATATTTTTGAAAGATGCAGGACTTGGATACTCGATTTAAAAATTTGAAAATGCTTTCCGAATCACCCAAACGGAAGAAATGCCAGCCTAACAGCAGTAACAATAAAAATACCAATGGGAAAGATAATTTGTTTCCAAGTCTTCCTCAAAGTTCTGCTCAAATGTCTGTTCAGGAGGTCACTAAAGAGATAGAGAATGAGTCTTCTGGTGTTCTGCTGGTCGTCAGAGGAACATACCGGCACACTCAAATTCAGAGCAGATTGGACCTATGTCCAGTAATTGTCGCACCGCTATTGGCTCCCATTCGTCGATGTTAATCTCTTTGGCCTCACCAATTACACCTTCATCTATACCTGCGTCAGAGCCCCCTTTAACTTGAATTACTGAGATTTCGTCAGCCTCGGTTTCTACAACCACAACTGGTAGTACTGGTGCAATACCTAAAACAACTAGCGTGTCATTCGCGCAGACTTTGTCAGCTTCGGTTGCTACAACCACAACTGTCTGTACTGGTGCTATACCCACAACAAGTAACGTCTTAGCGGTCCCCCGTCCTACAATAGTTCACTCCAGGCCTGCTTCAGGCGGCAATCTGATGCCCCCAGAAAAGTGACTGCCGTACCACCTCGTAGAGCCATTTTTGTAACGAGACTACATTCATCGTTGGTTGAGAGCGATATCATGAACTATGTTTGCTCCAAACTTGGTATTGCACCTAGCAGAAGCGTCAATGTTTATAAGTTTAATTTCATCTATGAAAGAGATATTTCATCATTTCGAATATTTGTTCCTGGCGCCTTTTTTGATACGCTACTTTCGTCTGATTTTTGGCCGGAGCATTCTGTTGTACATTTGTTCAGAAAAAAGACGACTGTAACAGAATCAGAAAGTTCAAAAAAATAAATGATCGTCACTGCATGAGCAGCACAAAAGTAATTTTCGACTCGTCCCGTTTTGTCGTTAATTACCAAAATGTTCGTGGTTTACGATCAAAATTGGTTCCTTTCTATCTTAACAGTTTCACTTTTACTGCACACGTAGTAGCTTTTACAGAGACCTGGTTAAAGCCAGATAATTTTAATTCTGAGGTTTTCTCAAATAAATATGTTGTTTATCGGCGTGACCGAAACTCCAAGGCTGGCAGCCCTGATCATCTGAGTTGATATTATTGGACATTGATACTAATATTGAATTCATAGCAGTAAGATTCGCTCTTGGTTCACTTAGTGCTTTTGTTTGTTGTTCATATTACCGCCTCGATCAGATATGCATGTTTATGCTTATCATAGCACGGCCATTTGTAATTTGTACTCTCAGCTACGAGATAATGATCGTCTAGATGTTGTTGGTGATTTCAACTTGCCTTCATTGAGTTGGGCTAATATTAGTGGTTAGAACCATCTGACACCCACTAGTCAGCATGACTTCGTTAACAGCTTGCTAGATACGTCCCTTTTACAAATTAATAACGTACTTAACAGTAAAATAAGTTGCTGGATCTTGTGTTTGTCGATGGCTCGGTGGGTAGTGCCCTCACTCAAATTCCTCCTTTATCACTTCCTGAGGACACTCTACATCCTATATTTGAAGTTGCGCTTGATGTCATCCATCCACATCCAACTAATATTAATGAGCGAACTCGTTCTAGGTGCTTCTATAAGGCGGACTTCACCAAGTTAAATGAATTGATAGCTTGCCATGACTGGTCATCTCTTTTCGCTTGCAATGCCGTTGATTCTGCCGTCTCGATATTTTACAGTGTCCTCGATTTCTTTTTTGATAATTGCGTTCCTTTCCGTTACATTAATACTGTCAAGAGTAAGCCTCCATGGTTCTCAAAACAGCTTATCAAACTTAACAACATTAGATCTAGGCTTTATAAGCTATTTAAAAAATCTGGGTTATCTGTAGATCTCTCTAAATATTTAGTTGCTCGTTCCAGATTTAATTTTCTCAATCATAAGGATTTCTTAGTTCTCTGTAAAACTCAGTTTTTTCGCAATCCGAAACGATTTTACAGCTTTGTAATTCGAAAAGAAAAACTTCGGGATATCCATCTTCATTTACCTTTAAAGGGAAAAGTGTCACTACTGATAATGATATTGCAGAACTTTTTTCGAAATTCTTTCAGTCGACTGTTTCATCCAAACGTTTTCAAAATAGTCCTTAACCGTATCACCTGGAAAGTTCAAATTGCGTTCTTAATCCTGTATGGTATTGTTCTTCAGAGTCTTTAAACATTGAAGCCTAACTTTTCTCCGGGTCCCGATGGTGTTCCCAGCTGTATACTTAAGTATTGTGCTGAAAATTTATCTGGGCCAATCTTAAAATTATTACTCTTGAGTCTGCATCGTTTCCATCACTATGGAAAACATCTTTTATTATACCTCTGCATAAAAAAGGTAGTAGTTGAAATATCGAAAACTACAGGGGCATAGCTAAGCTCTCAGCCATTCCTAAAATGCTCGAACAGATTATTACAAGCCAACTTCAATATCAGTGCACTTCTTGATTATCTCCCTCTCAACATGGTTTTATACGTCAACGGTCATCTACAACCAACTTGCTAGTATTTACCTCGCTAGTAATTGATGGCTTTATGAAGAAGAAGCAAACGGATGTCACTTCTTATTCATAAAATTGATCTGATGGGTTTTCCGTTTCCACTTTTAACATGGCTGACTAGCTATCTTTCAAACAGGACTCAACAGGTTCACTTTAATTGCAAACTTTCAACATCAATTGACTTGTCCTCCGGGGTGCCGCAAGGCAGCCATTTGGATCCACTGCTTTTTTCTTTGTTTATAAACGACTTACCTCAGATAATCTTACACTCCAAAACCCTGATGTACGCGGATAACGTAAAACTCCGTTACACCTATTTTCATAATGACGCGGATTCCTTGAATCTCCTTCAGGCTGATCTGGACTCTTTTCATTTATGGTGTGCAAGAAATTTACTTGTTTTAAATTTCTCTAAGTGTAAACAAATGACATTTCACAGAGTAAAACCAGTTTTAAAACCTTATATGCTAAATAGCACCCCTTTGGAGGGTATCTCTAGTGTAAATGATCTAGGTGTACTTTTTGATCCAAAACTGAGTTTTAAAATGCATATCTCGTCTATTTCCAACTAGGCGATCGGTGTACTTGGATTTGTCAAAGGTGGCCTAAAGAGTTTGACGACCCGTATCTCACTAAGGTCCTTTACACATCGTTGATTCGTCCAATTCTTGAATACTGCTCATGTGTTTGGTGTCCCGTTTATCAAACCCATATAAACCGAATTGAGTCAGTTCAAAACCAATTTTTAATCTTTGCGGTTCGCGGCCTCAATTCTGATTCAAATCGTCATCTTCCCCCTTACACAAAAAAAAAAAAAAAAAAAAAAAAAACTAATGGCGGCGAAATACCAACAGGTTATCATAACCTCTAACGAGATTTTTAGCCGAGCTTCTCTTTCCAACTTGTGGTGTGTTGCTTTTGAGTTTTCCTACAAGTTGGCGGGACCTACAGTTTTTTGCCGACTCCGAACGGCACTTGCAAAGCAAATGAATTTTTTGCTGAGAAGCTTCTCATGGCAGAAATACACCCGGAGAGTTTGCCAAACTACTGCCGAGGGGCGACCCCGTTTAGAAAAATTCTAATTTTTGATGTTACTTTTGTCGGGCATCGAACCACCACGACTTGGTGTAGAAGGCCGAACACTTAACCGCTACACCACGGCGGCCGCCAACAAGCAGGAGTCTTATGAAGTGATGTCTTATTTGATGTTAAAGGCTCGATCTCTGGTTTTTGTATTATAGTAATTTGTATTTTCAGAATTAAAATGTACATGTAATTATGTAATTTTTAATTTTTATCTTTTGTACCTATGTGTATATCTTTTATTACAACGCACATAAATAGCGGCCTAAATTAACCCCAACCAAATCACAGGACTGTGTTAGTGGCACTAGACTTGTCAAAAGCTTTTGATACAGTCAATCACGCCACGCTCATACAAGATATTCTTGAGACACAACTCCCTGATGGGTTAAAGAGGTGGACCGTTGATTATCTGAACAGACGGCAGGCGTCGGTAAACTTTATAAACGCTACATCCAAACCCAGACGTGTTAGACGACTGTACAATAATGGCGACGGGGAAGTGCCCCTATACTGATGAACTTTGTGCGAAAATCAACAGTTACCTCTGCGGCCGAGCGAGATCTGACAATATCACCGACTAAATCTACGGCGACACTCTTTACGACTTGGACGCACCAAGTGAGAAACGAATTAGACATTTACGTTGATGGCACTAAGCTACCAACTGTCAGCCACCCAAAGTTATTGGGGGTGACATTGGATAATGGGTGAGAATTTGCCAAACCGGCCACCCAAATTTGACAAAAATTCTTTTCTAATAATAGTTAAATTTTTTGGTAGCATTCAACATTAAAAATACTTGACCAAAAGGATTTCGCGAAAAAAAATTTTTTGTTGTTAATATTAACACATAAAGTTTTTTTTGCTTTTTTTTTTAAAAAATTGCTGTGGACGATCTACTTGTCGGATTTTGTTAATTATTTCAGCATTGAAAATGTTATTAAATGTAGATTATTAGTGATTTTTTTCAATCTAAAATTTTAAATTTTAATTATTTTTTTATTTAATTTTTTATAAGAAATAAAAAATAAAAAGTGTCCTTCACCTAATTTTGCTTCGAAAAAAAAACCAAATATACTTTATTGATTTTTTATTAATATTCCGTTGAAAAAAAAATGGCACTCAATTCGAATGAAAGTTACACGCTTCGGAACACGACGTGCATATTTTCAAGCGCCCTTAGTGCGCTTTATGCTTACAGCACATAACTTGTTTCTTAACATTTATCTTTCAATAGCAAACCATTAATAAAAGTATGAACCAAATAAATTAAAAATAGTTACCTACTTATATCGATATTGGGCAAATTTACAAATTTATGTTTGCTAGGTTACTTTTCCAAAAACTTTTACAGCTGTTTTTTTAGTTGTTTGTTATTTATTCTTATTCTTTAATTTGCTTAACTGTTTAATGTGTGTTTGTCTGCATTACCGATATGTTTTCCATTTTTCAACATTTTGTTGGCAGATGAATGGAAGTGTTGGCTTTTTCTTTATCACATTTTCTAACATTTCATCTTTCGTGACATTTCTCCTGTGTGGTTATGTTCGAACTTGTTATCGTTTTATCGGCTTTTTAATTTATTGTTGTTGTGACAAGCTTAAGTTTTAACATATTTATTAACGCAATAAACATAACCCAATAATAGGGAAAACAAAAGCAGAAATTTACAATAAATAAAGTTAGAGATCAAATTATTTTAAGATTGAAGCATCCAAACTGTGGTATTGAAAATACAAATTTAAGTTGTTTTTCATATTTCTGTTTGCAACGAAAAAATGCCTAGACCAAATTCGTGCTGTAATCCGTTCGGCAAAAAAAAACATAGTTGTGTTTACAAAAATGTAAGCATAGTGAATGAGAATTGGAGCAATGCTTTTCATAATTTATTGGGGAAGTATTTATGTGGTTCATGTAGACGAAGAATTCTTGAATCAAACTCAATCTCTACAGCCTCTATTGAGGAAAGAAATGCAGGTAGAAAAGAGAACGATCGAGCTTCAAGTGAAAATCAAGATGCTTCATGTGTAAATGAAGAAACTTCAAGTGAAATTGCAGAAGATTTTGAACAGAATGATCCCTCTTATCAGCTTGAGTCTAGTGATATAAACCTGAAAAGGAAATCATCTAGTAGTTGTCTACAAGAAGCTAAATTAAAACTTAGAAGAGTAGAATCCCCTGAAAATATTTTAAATCAAAATGTTATTGACGATGTCAAACTCGCACTTTCTAAGGCAGTAGTGAAAAATTTAAATTGTTAACAACATTGCCATCGTATTGGAGTGCACGTAAAATGCATAAATTGCTAAATGTTTCCCGTTGGATGGCTTCGAGGGCGAAAGCCCTGAAACAAAATAGTGGATATGGAACAACTGTTCCTGCAAAATCTGGCCGACCAATATCAAGTAACCTTGCAGAAGAAGTAATACAGTTTTATACTTCCGATCAATATAGTCGCCTGATGCCAGGTCGAAAAGACTTTGTAACAATCACGGAGAATGGTACTCGCGATCAGGTACAAAAACGGCTTTTACTATATAATATTAATGAACTGCACGAAAAATTCGTAACAGAGAAAAAAGGAGTCCAAATTAGTTTGTCAACGTTTACAAAACTACGACCTCGTTTCTGCATTCCTGTTGGCTCTAAAGGAACTCATAATGTATGTGTATGCCACATTCATCAAAATATGCGACTAAAATTTATTGCGATGGATGATACTTTAAAAAAAATGGTGTAAAATTTGGTCACTCTGTTAGTGATGTTTGCAACATTATGATTTGCGAAAATTCAACATCGTCTTGCTTCTCTCTAATATGCAAAAGTTGTCCTGGAGTTACACCTATTGTGGAAAAGCTTTCCCAGATGTTTGCTGATGCTGAAATCAAGGAGATTACTTACAAATAATGGAAAAAGACAGATAGGTAGGTTTTTCATCATGTTCAGCAAGATATATGTCAATTTAATTTATAATCTTATCCTAAAAAGTTAAATTTCACTCCTTCATCAATTTGTTTGTTTCCCTTTGATGCAAAAATTTGTATGGCTTGGTTACGCAGCTTATATAAAACTCCCCTCACTTTTTCCAAGAATATTCTCCGGGTCAAAGAAACAAGCAAATGGATGGAGGAGGGAATGCGTAACTTTACTTTTATGACGTTGTGTGGAATAATTGTTTCTATGTAAATATTTTTTTTATAGGCGAGCTATCTATTTGTACTGAGTCAATGGGCGAGTTTTTCAAGGATATTAGTATGGAGCTTCCATTTCTTTTGCAACATGATTACATAGCAAAACAACAAGCAGCCTTTTTTGATCAAATGAAAAAAGAACTTACAGAGGGAGATTTCGTTGTATGTTTGGATTTTGCGGAGAATTACTCGTTTGTCATTCAGGATTCCGTTCAAGCCCATCATTGGTCAAATAAACAAGTGACAATTCATCCCTACTTAATTTATTACCGAGACCAAGGAAAAACAAAGCATCACAGTTTTGTTATAATATCAGAGTGTAATAAGCATGATTCTGTTGCCGTAAATCTATATAACAAAAAAATGATTCAGTATCTTATAAATATTCATGGTAAGGACAATGTTCGAAAACTAAACTTTTTCTCGGATGGTGCGACATCACAATATAAAAATAAATATAATTTCATGAATATGGCATATCTGTAGCGGGAAACGTGCATTAATATGCAATGGAATTTTTTTGCCACCGCGCACGGTAAAGGAGCATGCGACGGTATCGGTGGAACAGTCAAAAGAAACGCATATAGAACAAGTTTACAGCGACCAGTTAGTCGCAAATCACAACAACTCAATACTTTTTTGACTGGGCAAAAACTTTTTTAGGTAGGTAGGTAGAAGTGGCTGCCGCAAAGGCACACCTAGGCCAGTAATAAAAGGCCCGTTGTGATACCACCAAACACTAGGAAAGTCAGTCCCGGGGCCCGGACATATGGAAAATCCCAGTGCTGTCGGGACTCTCCATATAGCCGAAACCCGGGACTGACACTCCTAACCGACACCGCTACCCCTCCTCGAACCATTTTGATAACTTGATGAAGGCCATCAAGTCCTTTATGTCTAGCTCCGCGACCTGGCTTACGCTAACCAGGAAGGGAACTCCCAGAGAGCGCCTTCTCGCTCCGCTTAAGGCCGGGCAGTTGCAGATGAGGTGCTCCACCGTTTCCTCTTCCTCATCATCTTTGCAACTCCTGCAGCATCATCGGTAGGGAACGCCTAGCCTTGCTGCGTGCCTACCAATAAGGCAGTGCCCGGTTAAAACACCTATTAATATGGAGATTTCCTTCCTTTTTAGGGCGTATATGTGTCTAGATCTTTTAAGATCGCATTTTGGCCAGGTTTGCTTGGATATCCGGCACCCTGGGGCTTGTAGCCATCTTTCGTTGGCTTCGCGGAGTGTATGCTCCTTCAGCATTAGCTTGCACGTGGCAAACGGCATACCTATGCGCTCTTTATCTTGAAGAATCTGCTTGGTCGTGCCCTGCCTGGCAAGTTCGTCTGCCCTACAGTTTCCCTCAATGTCCCTGTGTCCCGGGACCCATGTGAGGTTCACGCGGTTCTGTTGGGCCATCTCTTGAAGAGATCGACGACAGCTGAGCGTCAGTTCAGAGTTGAACGAGTAAGAGCCAAGGGATTTGATGGCCGCTTGGCTGTCGCTGAAAATACAGATATCCTGTCCGATGGTGCGTTCACCTATCCAAGTCACGGCGTCCATGATTGCTGAAACTTCAGCCTGGAAGACGCTGCAGTGATCAGGTAGTCTAAAGGAGAGTTCTAGGTCCAAATCCCTTGAGTAAACCCCTCCTCCGACTCTGCCGTCTAACTTCGAGCCGTCGGTGTATATAAAAGGGCAGCCATTAGTAGCGCGACACCGATCTATGTTCTCCCAGTCTTCCCTGCTGGGAATGTTTATTCTAAAACAACAATCTCCGACTGTTGTGGTCGCACACCGATCTGTGCTCAGAGGGAGAAAGCTGTAAGATCTTAGAATACAGGAGTGTCCAATAGTGCTTGCGCCCCAGACGGACGTTTCCCTTAGACGCACAGCCGATGCTGCTGCTGCCCGGTACCCTTCCAGATCGAGTGGCAAAAAGCCAAAAATGGCCTGGAGAGCTTCATTGGGCGTTGTTCTTAACGCCCCGCTTATACAGATCATGCTCGATCTGTGGACTTTCCCTAACAGATTTAGATTTGTTGCCTTTCTTAGCGCAGGCCACCATACCACGACTCCATACAGCATAATTCAGATCATATTCAGAAAATCAAAGTCTAAAATTATGCACGCTATTATTTATAAATAAAACCAGTGGCAAAGGCCGTTAATTCGATAAGACTTCTCCAGTTTATTTTTACTAAAATTATCACTAACCGTTGAAGTGATCGGTCGTGTTTTTTCTTTCGCTTGGTGTCTAAACACAATAGTTTGTATTTGTTTTGCGAAAATGTCTTTGTGCGCTAATTGCGTCGTCTCTGGTGAGCTTAAAGATAAAATCTTAGCCGCGATTTCTGACTTGGATAAAATAAAAAACGTTTTTTTGTCTTTGGTCGAGCCGGAGATTTGTGATAAGCATAATTCGCCGGCACCTGCAAGCATTGAAAGTGGAGTCATTACCCGATCAAAAGGTAAAGCAGGTGAGGTTGTTGCTGTAAAGGCGCTTAAACCTCCCACCTCGCATACTGTTGATACTGTTGGTGCTATTGGTTCAAAGCAACCTAAGGACGCTGTTGTTGCTTCATCTACTCCGGCTGTTCCTGCTGAAAAGCCGATATCAAAAGCGAATCATAAAAATACTGGTTTAGCAACTAATATTAGTAAACCTACGTCACCCAGTATTGCTGCAAAGCCGTCTGCTGCTGTGCCTGGTAAGAATGCAGTTGAGGGTGGTGATACTAATACCTTTTCCTCTCACGCTGAAAAGTCAACATCTAAAGCAGCTGATAAGAATACTGGTTTGACAACTAATGCTTCTCAGTCAAAACTACCAAATGTTATTGTTATTGATGCTGCTGACAATAATGCTGATAACACCAATGCTGTGTCAGATCGCACAAACACAGTGACAAAATGTTCTGAGAGCGCCCCGGTTGATGATTTTATGTCTCAGCAAGTAAGTGAAAGCAGTAGTTCCAACGACAATGCTGGTTGGACGAAAGCTGGGAACAAAAAGAAAACTAATAATCGCGTGGTTGTTGTTGGCTCAAATGCTAGTAGTGAGCTGTGCGTTGCTGATCGCAAAATTTGGGTACATTTATCTTCATTTGGCCTTACAGTTACAGCTGAGGATATATTAAATTATGTAGCTAAACATGCAAGCATTGACAAAAAGTCTCTCTCTTGCTTTGCGTTGGTGAAAAAAGTTAACCCAGCAGTAAATCATGACCGCGTCAATTTTAAGTTGGGTGTACCTTCTGGTGATTACCCTAAAATTCTAAATGCGGAGATCTGGCCAACCAATGTGAGAGTTAAACCATTTGAAAATTTTTTTCGAAAGCGCCTAGGGCAGACTCGACAGTCCTAACTACCAACAATGGTAATGCTTCTTCCGAATTTTGTGCGGATTTTAAGCTTTACTATTAGAACATATCTGGTCTAAGAACGAAATCTAATACTGTTTTTCAATTTAGCTCACAAGAAGCTTATGATGTGATTGTCATTGTCGAGACCTGGCTCAAGCCTGACTTCTACGATAGCGAGTTTTTCGATCCGAATTTATACAATGTGTTCCGTAAAGATCGGGACTCCACGAAAACGGGGTTTTCAAGAGGTGGCGGTGTTCTAGTTGCAGTTCGTCGTAAATTCTGCGCATCTTTGGTGATACTTAGTAATGGCGACACTTTGCTAGACCAAGTGTGCGTTCGCATTAAAGGAATGAATTCACATAGTTCTTTATATGTATTAGCTTCCTATATCCCTCCTAACAGTAGCTTCGAGTTATACAAAGCTCACGTGGATAATGTTATTGCGATAGCTCTGGATCTAAACGATAATCATATCTGTGTTCTGGGTGATTTCAACCTCAGTGACCTAAAATGGTGCAGGAATTCTGCTGATTCTGCTGATTCTTGTCTTGTACCAAACAACATTACCACCGATCGAGAATCCTACTTTATTGATAATTTTCTTAGTGCTAATCTAAAACAAATTAATTGTATATTTAATGATTTAAATAGATTATTAGATCTAATTTATGTTAGTGACAATGTTGACTATCGTACATCAACATGCTTTTCGCCAATTTCAGATGCTAGTATGCACCATGTTCCTTTAGAAATTGACCTAAATTTCTATGTCTTTTCTGAAATTTTACGTAATGAGAGAAAAGTTTTCAATTATGCATCTTGTGATTTTCCAAGTCTAAATAAATCCATGTCGGAAATAGAATGGGATAAACTTCTTACTGACTTGGATATTCATAGGTGCTTTGCTACTTTTAAATCAATACTTAATGAATTCTGTTTAAGTAATATACCATTTAAACGGAAGCGGTCTTACAAATCACCTTGGTATAATAGAGAATTAATGAAATTGAAAAACATTAAAAACAAATATCTTAAAAAGTTCAAGTCAACTCGAATCCAAACATTCTTTATACAATATCAACAATACCACAAGGAATTTAAGTCATTAAATAACTTCCTTTATAAAAATTATATTCGAAATACGGAGCGGAACATTAAATCTAATCCGAAATCTTTTTGGTCCTTTGTGAAATCCAAAAAGTTAAGCTCTGGCGTACCTAGCTCAGTTTTCCTGGATGGTGTTCAGCGATTTTTGCATATCTTCGTTTTCGACTGGTTCGCAAGTTGACTGCATTTATACTGACTTTTCTAAAGCCTTCGATAGAGTTTCTCACAGGATTCTGATTACTAAGTTAGCTTGTCTCGGATTCCACTCCTCTCTTCTGAATTGGATAACCTCATATTTGTCTAATCGGCGTTGTGTAGTCTCGCTTGATGGCTCGATTTCAGAATTTTTTGTTGCTTCTTCTGGTGTTCCCCAGGGAAGCATTTTAGGCCCTCTTTTATTCGTTCTTTTCATTAACGACATTGGCAGTTGTTTCTCATTTTCGAATTACCTTCTTTATGCTGATGATTTGAAGGTATTCAAGGTGGTGAAGGATGCTGATGATGTAAGTAGACTTCAAAGTGATTTAAATAATCTCCATTTATGGTGTTTAAAATCGCGGTTATCCTTAAACATTGATAAGTGTTTTCACCTTACTTACACTAGGCGTCAGAATCCTACTCCCTCGCTGTACTATATCGCCAATAGTGTTTTAAATAAGGTTATTGAAACTAAAGATCTAGGAGTAATTTTTGAGGCGAAGTTGTCTTTTAATAATCATATTAATTTCATTCTTTCTAAGGCATACTCGGTATTGGGCTTTATACGACGTAATTCCACAGAGTTTTCAGACCCTTACACATTTAAGCTTCTTTTCACGTCCCTCGTTCGCTCTAAATTAGAATATGCGGTTATTATTTGGAGACCATACGATCAACAATCAATAAAAAGGATCGAAAGGGTTCAAAAAATTTTTCTAAAATATGCTTTACATTCCTTGCGTTTCGAGGATCCTGTGCCTTCGTACCATTCGCGGTTGTTGCTTATTGATCTCTGTTCCTTAGATAAAAGAAGGTCTATTCTCTCCCTTTCTTTTATTTTCAATATAATCAATGGCATGATTGATTGCCCAATTCTTCTAGAGCGCATAAACTTTAATGTTCCGATAAGAAGTCTCCGTAACTCTTTTCCTTTCTATGTTGAAAGTTGCAGAACAAATTTTGAAAGAAATGCTCCTATTACGCGGGCCTTATGTGAATTTAATGACTTATCTTCTTATAAGTTAATTGACTTTTCTTTTTCGAGATCTACTTTTGTGTTAATTTTAAATTCTATTATTCAATAAGCATTTTTTGTTAATGTATCATTAGTCTGTAAGGTACTTTGTACTGTAGATTTGAAGTGAATAAATAAAAATAAATAAATAAATAATTGGCTGGATTATCGCAGTGTAGATCCATCTGCAAATTTTGGGGCTGAGCCCCCGTTTTTTGCCAATGGCTCTTTTACACGTGTAAAGTGCAATGCACGCTTTCCTCTGGCGCTGGATGACATTCTCCTTCCAGTCAAGCTTTCTATCTAGAACTGTGCCTAGGAATTTGGCTTTGTCAGCTAAGTTCAGGCGCACGCCATCTAGTTCTGGTAGGTTCAACGGTGGTATCTTGTACCGCCTGGTATAAAGGACAAGCTCCACCTTTCCCGAGTTGATGCTAAGTCCGCAGCGAGAGGACCATGAAGAAACTTCTCGCAGTGCTACTTGCATCAAGTCACACAGGGTTTGTGGGAATTTGCCCCTATATGCAATAGCTAAATCGTCTGCATATGCCACTATCTTCCCGCCCCCCCACCTTGTGTCTCGTAGCAGCGAGTTTACGGTGAGGTTCCATAGGAGCGGGGAGAGAACACCACCCTGAGGCGTTCCTCTTGTGACATAGCGTGAAAGATCAACTGTTCCCAGTGAAGAAACTATTTTCCTTCCCTTTAGTAGTTGATCAATTAGTCCAATAAGAGACCTATTTATGCCCAGGTTTGTTAAAGCAGTGTTAATAGCCTCCGGCCTTATATTGTTGAAAGCCCCTTCGATGTCCAGAAAGGCCACGAGACAGTACTCCTTTTCATGCAATGATTTTTCAACAATAGAGACTAGGCTGTGGAGCGCAGTTTCCGTTGATTTACCTTTGGTGTATTCATGTTGATAGCTAGAAATAAGGTTGCTATCAATAGTAGAGGAGAGATAATCGCTAATTATCCTCTCGAAGGTTTTAAGTGCAAAAGACGAGAGACTGATCGGTCTGTAGTCTTTAGGCTCATAGTGTGAGGCCTTCCCAGCCCTTGGAATAAAGACTACCGTGGCGCTTCTCCAGGAGCACGGAATGTAATTAAGAGACAGGCAGGCTGAATAGAGAACTACCAGCCATTTAGCTGATATTTCCACCGTGTTTATGAGTTGTGCGGGGAAAATCCCGTCTGGCCCAGCTGCCTTGAACGGCTCAAAGCTTTTGATTGCCCACCTTACCCTTTCCTCCGTAATGGGTATGTTTACCGCCAGGTTTGTTGCAGATGCTACAGGTGCATCACACAAGTTCCCCGGAAAGTGTGTGTTCAGGAGCAGCTCCAGGGTTTCCCCTTCCGTGCTGGTCCAAGATCCGCCAGGCTTCCGTAAATAGCTAATGGCTGTTTGAGTTTTTGATAGCACTCGTCTAAGTCTCGCTGTATCATCGACTTTTTCGACCCCGGTGCAGAAATTTCTCCGTACCGATGCTCTTGGCCTTGTTAAATTGCTTCCTGCATGATATACGTAACGAATCCAGGTCGTAAGACCACCAGTGGGGTCTATGTTTGCCGCGTGGCTTTGGTACTGGACAAGCCGGCTCTAGGGCATTTGAGAGCGCCGTTGTAAAGGTCGTTACCAGATCATCCAGTTCTCCCACCGATGAGGGGGCTTGTGGAGGTAATACTGGTAGGTCCCTAGCTAATATTTGGTTATGTAGCTGCCAGTTAGTGTTGCGTGGATTTCGTTTCATAACTGGCTGCTCAACAATAAAGTCTAACACAATTTCTATGTACCGATGGTCAGAAAATGAATGCTCATCAAGAACACGCCTTCGCTACAAACAGTGAGGTCTATAACCTCGCTACGAGCTTTAGTTATAAAAGTAGGCTCGTTACCCACGTTACAAACCACCAGGTTAGTTGTTAGTAGGTAGTCAAACAGAGACTCGCCCCTAGCGTTGATATCGGAGCTTCCCCACTGGACGTGATGAGCATTAGCGTCAGCTCCAATAATAAGATGGCCCGTACAGAAATTATCCACCAGATCTTTCACCTCCTTTTGTGGAGGAGGTTCTTCGGCGTCATAGGGCATATAGACCGACGCCATCGTTAGGCTGGTGCTGCCGACTGTTAAGCTGGCAGCTGTAACGTCACCATTTGAGTAGTTGGGTAATAGAAAGGTGTTTAGCTCAGACTTTACCAAAATACAGGTTCTGACCTTGCCCTCATCATTGGCTCGGATGAGCTTGTACCCCTTAGTCCCCAATCCACAGATCCTAGAGCTATTGACCCAGGGCTCTTGGATAAGGACCACGTCTACGTCGCCTTTAGAAAGACGACTGCTTAAAACAGCCGAGGCTGCTTTAGATTTGTGCAGATTTATCTAAAGCACCACCAACATGAGAGAGCTCAGACTTCCCTGCCGCCAGCGTGTCGTCGAGGTCTGGCCTGTTCCGGGGGCTGTCTCTCAAGGAGGAGTTGTTCAGAGCACCTGCACGATTTGGCGTGGCGGGAACCCTGCTGTCTGAAGCAGCATCAACGTTAGTGTGCTCAGGTTTAGCCACGATCGTGACGTCGAGGCCTTCTTCGTCAAGCAGGCTTTCTTCTATCGCCGAGTTGTTCGCAGCACCATCGCAATTTGACGTGGCGGATAACATACTTTCCGCGTCGGACTCCTCTGCTTCCCCTTCCGATGCCTCGATCTCCGAGTCCTCCGGAGCGTCCGGAATAGCAGCGCGCTGTGCATCGCCACGGTATACGTGGATCACGATCTGACCCAAGCCGTAATGCACTCGTCCGTTGCACCGTTTAAGGGGCTCGAGCGCCTCCTTATTCAGAGTGATAACCACCTGTCTATTGGGCCCAACCACATCATCGACCAGATTGACGCCCCAATCCTGCGTCGGGAGAGACGGATTCCAGACCTGCAGCATCTCAAGAATATTCTCGGGTTCTCCAGGAACGGCAGGAATCCATGCCCTTGCCCTTGGCCGAGCAGGAATGTCCTTCCAGTCGACGACATCTAGTCTTGCCCCTGGGTAGACTTCACCCAGTCTTGCAACTGCTGCCTTATACAGTGCGACAGTTCTTGCATCCTCGCACGCGAATATTTTGATCTGACCTTGGTGCCAGCCCGCGTCAGTACCTCGCGGCGGACTACCCGGAGACTCACGCATTAAGTCGAGGAGGGTCCTGCCCATTTCAATCCGGACATACAGCCACCGGTCTTTGGGGATGGACCAACGGTCGTTACCTCGGTCAATGAAACCTATAAGGATTCTGTCCTTGGTTACTTCAGCAAAGCTGAGTTTTCCCACTACGGGGTTGAACTGATGCCGCTTCGGATGGGGGTTTACCTCTCCGTCCGATCTCTGGCGTTTGAAGGGATTACCGTTCACCCTCTTAGGCACATAGGGCCTCTGGAAATTTGGTATCAGAGCTTTCGCTTCCTCCACCATCTTCCTTTCTTCCGGCGACAGCTTCTCCTGCGATGCTCCCTCATATTTTTTAAGGATCCTTGCGGCCTTTCTTTTATCCCAGTACGCAAAGCGTCGGGGAGATGCCTCTTGAGGGGGATTCAGACTCGTAGTTGCCATCGCGGTCTCTCCCTTTGCGGCGTCGTCCTTCTCTTTCGAAACTCTGAAACCAAGTCGTGAGACCATTGCCCCAGATGTGAAGAGATTGGGTTTCGTACCAGCGCTTGATGGAAGTTTAGCTTCCGCCGTTTTCTGCTTGACTGCGTAGGCAGCCGCACTGCTGCTTGCTCCCATCAAGTCACTCTTACTTGATAGCAGTTTGGGGGATGACTGACCCGTAGTTTCCATCGCTGTCGGCCTCCCAGTTAACTTTGAGGCGGAGTTTGTCCTCCGGCGTTGTGTTTTCGCTTGCTCCAGCATAGTTCTTCTCTGCTGCGGAGTACACGAAGTCGTTAATTGCTTTGTATTTTGTGTGTTCTTCATCTTGTTCGTACGACCCCTCACCGGACAAGGCCAGCTTAGGGTCAAGGGTAGTGTAAGGGGAAGTGTGTCGTCCGCCGCGGCAGAGCCCCATACCGCGGTAAGACCATAGTTACTCCCTGAGGCGGCCCGGTATCAGTGAGGCTCCGTTCGACTACAGCCACGATTTGCCTCCCGGCTGCAAACGTCCAATGGGCACGGTATCGCATAACACCCTGGATTGGGAGGGAAAAGTTTTGCACATTTATATAGCGAGCCGCTTGCTTCAAGACAGACGCTCGCTTACAGCCGCACCTCATGGTGTACAGACGCTGCGAAAAAGACCCCGGTGAGCCCTTAAACCAAGTATGTCATAGTGGCCCCACCGGGGCTCCCTCTCTTTCTGCCGCGAGCCTAGGTAGCTCAACGTTGCCCAGAGTGCACGACCGAGGACGCAAGAGTCGGGATTGAACGCGGTCACTCAGCAACCACACCCCATTACACTCCAAACTTTTTTAAAAATATATCTTTTGATTTTTGCACAACGAGTGAGTACGAAACGGAAAAGTTTGGCTTGGAGTGTCGTTTTAAAAAAACTATTGCGATTCCAAATACTCGAAAGTATCATTCATTTCAAGTAGATACTAATTAAAAATACCTTATATGTAAAATAATTTCAAACGATGAACAAAGCAAACTGTATAAATTTGAGGAAGAGAAACTTGTATTTGTTTATTTGTTGTTGTTGTATTGAAAGATAAATGTTGTGAAACAAGTTATGTGCTGTAAGCATAAAGCGCACTAAGGGCGCTTGAAAATATGCACGTCGTGTTCCGAAGCGTGTAACTTTCATTCGAATTGAGTGCCATTTTTTTTTTCAACGGAATATTAATAAAAAATCAATAAAGTATATGTGGTTTTTTTTTCGAAGCAAAATTAGGTGAAGAACACTTTTTATTTTTTATTTCTTATAAAAAATTAAATAAAAAAATAATTAAAATTTAAAATTTTAGATTGAAAAAAATCAATAATAATCTACTTTTAATAACATTTTCAATGCTGAAAAAATTAACAAAATCCGACAAGTAGATCGTCCACAGCAATTTTTAAACAAAAAAAAGCAAAAAAAACTTTAAGTGCTAATATTAACAACAAAAATTTTTTCGCGAAATCCTTTTGGTCAAGTATTTTTAATGTTGAATGCTACCAAAAAATTTAACTATTATTAGAAAAGAATTTTTGTCAAATTTGGGTGGCCGGTTTGGCAAATTCTCACCCTAATACTTTCTCATTTGCTGGTCATGTGTCTGCAATGGTCTCAAAGGTACGAGGTCGCAACAAGATCCTCAAGTCACTTGCCGGCAGTACTTTGGGAAAAGATAAAGAAACGTTGCTGACTACATATAAGGCCATTGGCCGACCAGTCTTTGACTATGCTGCACCCATATGGTCGCCTAACGTGCATTACACCAACTGGACGGGATGTCTCCTCATGTCTCCTGAGTCTCACCTCCATCAATAGGCATAACATCTCAATGTAAGAAAGCACGCGGAAATGCTTAGCAGGCACCCTGCAGCGAAACCTCAAACCAGTTCTAAAAATACTAGTACACAACTAGAATTTTCTGGCTGAATTCATACTAGTCAGGAAATATCCATTTTATACTAGTATACAAGTAGAATTTTCTGGCTGAATTCGTACTAGTCAGGAAATATCCACTTCATACTAGTATATAACTAGAATTTTCTGGCTGAATTCATACTAGTCAGGAAATATCCATCTCATTATAGTATTCGACTAAAATTTTCTGGATGAAATCATACCAGTTAAAAAATACAAAATTCATTCGTTTGGTTTGCTTCTTTTTTCTCTTATAATTCACAGAAGCTTTTTCGTGATAGGGTAAATATAAATAGTCGCTGCGCTCCAAAGAATGAACATGAAAATAAAGGCAAATGATAAAATAAATGGTAAGTCATGAAAATTCTAGTTGAAATCATACTAGTTCAATGCTTTTTGGACTAGCATGGGACTAGTATATTTCATACTAGTCCTTTTTGGTCTAGTATGGGGACTAGTTTATTTTATGGAAATCATACTAGTCCAGGTTGAACTAGTATGGGACTGGTATTTTACAAGTAGTATAATTCTAGTATATCATGACTAGTAGATGACTGGTATGTTTTGGTCAAAATCTGACAATTGACATTTCGTAGGTCATCAACACGTAAAAAATACCATTTGCTTATATGGAAAAAAGACAAAACACTTACTAGTTGGGCCTGGTGCACCAACTAACTGTAAAGTAGTTTTCAACTAGTTGCTTTCGCTGCAGGGCAATTCCTTCTGAACTACCACAAGCCAGGACGTCCAAGCCGTCATCTTTTGGACACAGATCCGCCCCCGAGAGACATAAAAAACATCTCCGTAAGCATTATGATGAGATCCGGCATCATATTACCTTGCCGTTTGGTCTGCGGAATCATAAGCGGGCTCTAACCGACATCCACACTGAGTCGGTTGATACTTTTGTCGGATCTCGACCTGTGAACCTCGTTCTAAACAGTCTTCCACCCGTATTGCTGAAGAAGAACGCACCTTACCAAGGGAACAAGAGTCACCATGGCACAACTTCGGTCTGGATACAGTGTGAGGTTAAACTCTTACTTATCTAGACTGAATGATACAATTTCAAACACATGCCCTGCATGTGGTAGGACCCCAAGGATACCCTACATCTCTTCAATTGTCCAATTGAACCTACTCTTCTAACCCCTCTGTCCCTATGGTCCAACCCTGTTGAAACTGCGCGTTTCATTGGACTCCAGTTAGAAGAGCTTGATGAAGATCTTTGGAATGATCATACACTCTAGGCAGGGCAATGTATTATTAACAACAACAAAAACAACAGTACCAGCCTGACGATAGCGTCGCTCTATATGCCCTACGATGCCGAAAAACCTCCTCCGCGGAGAGAGCTAAAAGACCTGGTGGCAAATTTTCCCATGGGTCATTTTATTATCGGAATTGACGCTAATGCTCATCACGCCTAGTGCGGAAGCTCCGATACCAATGCTAGGGGAGAGTCGTTGTTCGACTACCTGGTAGTTTACAACGTGGGTAACGAACCTACGTTTATCACTAAAACCCGCAGGGAGGTCATTATTATTATTATTATTATAAGGCCTTATTACCTCGCGACCATTAGTACGATCTATTGTGTGACCCATCAGCTTATTGCTGTATGCGGAGGCTCTTTATAAATTTGAGCACCTCCTCAGGATTTTTATTCCTTATCACGAACGGATTGAGAGTGACACCACCTAGGTAAACTCTCTTTCTTGCTAACGCAATGCATTCGCAGAGTATGTGAACCGGCGTTTCATCGTCCAGTTCGCAAAACCGACAAATTGTTGTATCTGACAGATTCGATTTACTCAGGTGAAGAGGATAGTCCTCTTCGGAGGCATTCTCTCCCACAGATTTCTATTGCATGGATATCCGCTTGGAAAATAGTGGGGTAGCTACCCACTGGTACCGATTTTTCGTAGTTTGGTACATAGATACCAGCTCCCGTTTTACCATCTTCCAGGTTCGATCCATCCGTATACCAAATGAATCGGATACAGCATCACTTACTTGCAATATAGGACCGTTTATGAAGTTCTTGACTATCTTCATATGTCCTGTCAAATTTCCGATTTTTAGATCAGAAACATTTTGAAGTCTCAATGCAGCTAGTGTGGCTTTCTTCTCTATCAGAATAGGGAAGGGAGGTATTCCCACAATGGCACTTAAAGCATCAGCAGGGCACGTTCTCATTGCACCTGTTATACCGACACAGACCAGCCGACTTAATTTAGTTGCCGCTGTTCTTTAAGCAGTCTTAGGCCACCAGACCAGGCCTGCATAATATAGTTACTTTCAGCAAAAAAACAAAAAAAAATTTGATATCAAATAAATATTTTTTGTTATAAACGTCAAATGTATAACAAAAAAGAAAAAAGTTTCAGAAAAATCAAAATAATTTTGGAAACGGTTTTCTTTTCGTTAACAATCAAAAAAAATTTGTTTTCGTTGCAACAAAAAAATTTACATAGAAAAAATATTGTTGTGTGTCTTTATATTTGCCAGAATTTACATATATATGTACATACATCGTCTTCGGGGTCAATAAGTGTTATGCTTTGCTTGTATAGTTCAACCGCTTTACACAATGGGTCGTAAAAAGGAAGGAGCCATGGTAAGATCATGTTTCCAGGCAGCTCACGGAGTTTCCGAATGCACCATGTCTAAAAGTACATTCCTAAGAGATCATTTGGGAAATTTCAAAAGTGATTTAAATATTTGCATTTGACATGCTGCAGCAGCAAGAGGAGCTATAAACAAAAACGAAATTTGTTTTGATTTTTCGTTTTGATATCAGTGAATCAAAATCATTAAATTTTATATTTTTGTAATATTTATTGAAATGAAATATTTTTTTGTTTTTGTAATCAGCAAAACAAAAAGGCTTTTAGATATTTTTTTTATAGCTTTAAAAACGAGGGAAGCGTAGGTGACTATTGGCTTCACAACTGCATTAAATGACCAATATGTCATTTTGAGAGACAGCCCCCATGTTTTGCCATAATGTCTAGTGCAGGCGAAAAAGGCCCTCGTTGCTTTATTTATTGTAGCCTCCACATGAGCATTCCATGTGAGGGTCTTGTCCAATGTTACTCCTAGGCATTTTGCCTCCGTTGCCTCCGTCTAACAAGGACAGCTTTCTTCGCTGCGTGAAAGGCACCAAGATTGTTTTGTTTGGGTTAGTAGATAGCCCTTTCCTAGCACACCATCTTTCAATGCTGCGCAGGGCTTGTTGTATGCAATCGGATATTGTTTCGTCATGCATTTCTGTTACGCAGACAACAAAGTCGCCTGCATAGCCCTGAACGTCAAAGCCATTGCCTTTCAAAAGGTGAAGAAGTTCGTCTATGACTAGGGTCCAAAGTAGAGGAGAAAGTGTACCTCCCTGAGGGCATCCTCTCGTGGCCACGATTGAGCCCGCACTCCCTCCTGTCTCAAAGCTGATTTTTCTTTGCTTTAGCATGGCCGGCACCCAGCCAGTGATCATTGGGCTTACGTCCTTTCTAATCATGGCTTCATCAATGGCCTGATACGACGTATTATCGAAAGCAGCTGATATATCGATAAATACACACAGGGCTATATTTTTAGACTCTATGGCCTTTTCAATTTTTAGGAGAAAGGAACTGAGACTTATGGTCGATACGACGATGACAGATTTTCAGTTTCCCCTGGTTTCGGTATAAAAACAGCCTTAACCTCTGTCCACCTGTTAGGAATATATCCTAACAGCAGGGATGCTCTATATAAATTTGATAGGACTGGGGCTGTATAGTTGATTCCATGCTGCAACATACAAGGATAGACCCCATCCGGTCCTGGGGATTTGAAAGGACTGAAAGTCGATCAAGCCCATTGGACATTTTTGACATTGGTTAGCTTTGCTGCAGGCTCCTTTCTCTTCCAGTAATAGCTTCAGAATTATCTACTATAGGTGTTGATAGCCTGGTGTACAGTCTGGAAAGTGAGTAGCAAGCAAGAGTTTGCATGTGTCTTCCGGCTGCTTGGTGTAGCTCCCATCGGAATTCTTCACGGTACCAATGACGTTGCTATGTCCTCTCACAAGGGCCTTTTGGAGCCGCACTGCCGTAGGGAGATCTTTAATATTTTCGCAGTGTTCTCTCCAGGTTGCCCTCTTAGACTTCCTAAGTTCTTTATTGTAGGAGGTTTTAACATTTTTATAGGATACCCAGTCTCCCGTGTCTTTAGCTGTATTGAACAACCTTCTTACATCTTAATTGTGCAAGCTTTTTGATCCACCAAGGCACAACTCTCACCAAAATCCGTTATAATATCTGCCCAAATCTCACGTACCGTGGTTATCGGTTGGTGTAAGCAATTGCCGCTTTCATGATCAGAGAAGTGACCTATGTCGAACACACTATGTTTGTGGTTCGAAATTGATTCCTCAATCGAAGCGTGCCAATTTGTGACAGCGAAGGCCATGTTTTTGCTACATAGAGTAAGGTCAAGAACCTCCCCTCTAATGGCATTAACAAAAGTGGGTTCATTACCACGATTTATGACATTGATGTTATGACTACTTATAAACTCCAGGGGGTGCTCCTCCTGTTATTTATGTTCATACTACCCCAAGCTGTATGGTGGGAGTTTGCGTCACAGCAGAGGACCCTTGGGATACCCTTTTGTTGGCAATACTCAATGAGGGATTTGGATTCATGGCATTAACAAAAGTGGGTTCATTACCACGAATTATGACATTGAAGTTATGACTACTTATAAACTCCAGGAGGTGCTCCCCCTGTTATTTATGTTCGTACTACCCCAAGCTGTATGGAGGGAGTTTGCGTCACAGCAGAGGACCCATGGGATACCCTTCTGTTGGCAATACTCAATGAGGGAATGGATTCAGCAGTATGTACTATTTCCTCCTCCTATTTTTCACCTCTTGGGGTTGGAATTTTTGCCCAACCTGCAACCAAATCAGCCGTCATAAACTGTAGGAGCGGGATAAACGACAGATTCTTGTTTAGACGCATCGCCGCCCTGGGACGGAAACTGGTCGCATAGATTAATTTACCATCAGCACTGCTTTAACCTTTTACAGAACCATGTAAAACCCATGGTTCTCGAATGAAGGCTACTCTCAGACCTTCTCTGTTGAATCTTCTGCTAAGGACATCCGAAGCTGCCTTTGCACGGTGAAGATCCACCTGGAGGCATTTAAAACGCCTCGAACTGCGACTGTTTGCTGGGAGGGCTAACATTATAAAGATTGTTTGCGGTCCCTATCCGCCACCGATGACTTCAGTTTGCCGCTGAGCAAAGCATCCCCATTAGATGCCTGACTTTGGCCTGTTTTTTGTCGACTCCGGGTCTAGGGATCTCACTACATAATTGATTTGTCTTCCGGCTATGAGAGGGCGATGTAGTCTCGAAGCTTAGTTTGTACATCCTCCAAGTCTTGCGTCACTTCTGCCGATTTTGAGCTGCAGGCTGTTTGTTCTTCAGCCTTCTTTTCTACCGCAACATTTTCATCACTTCCGCTGGCTTCATCAGCTACCCGGAGCAGAGACCGTTTGGTTTTAAGCCGCAGTTTCACTTTGGCATACGCCAAACGGATAATATTATTACGGTGACCGGCTATGAGAGGGCGGTGTAGTCTCGAAGCTTAGTTTGTACATCCTCCAAGTATTGCGTCACTTCTGCCGATTTTGAGCTGCAGGCTGTTTGTTCTTCAGCCTTCTTTTCTACCGCAACATTTGCATCACTTCCGCTGGCTTCAGCAGCTACCCGGAGCAGAGACCGTTTGGTTTTAAGCCGCAGTTTCATTTTGGCATACGCCAAACTGACCGATTGTTTCAGCTGACATCGGATCTACAGCTATTGCGATTTCCGCCACTGTGGCCCTTTTATTGGTCACCTCCCTTTTTGCCTGGTCTTGGGGCTGTTTGGCCATTTCTAAGGCGGTTTCGTATTTGATACCCTTAGCCAGGAGTCTCTTAAGACGCTTACGAGCGGCACCATTCAAGTGCTTACGTTTTGCAGCTTTTTCATTATCATGGGCTTGTTCAGCCCCGCCATGCCTGTGGCTTCAGTTTTTGATTCGGTACTAACCGTTATGAAACGCAACCCACGTAACACTAACTGGCAGCTACACAATGAAATGTTAGAGAGGGCCCTACCAGCACTGCCTCCACAAGTCCCCTCATCAGTAGATGAGTTTGAGGATCTGGTAAAGACTTTTCAACGGCACTCTCAAATGCCCCAGCATCACTGAGGAAAGGGTTAGGTGGGCAGTTAAAAGCTTCGAACCGTTCAAGGCTGCAGGGCCAGACGGGATTATTCCCGCACAACTCATAAACACGTTGGAGACATTAGCGAAATGGCTGGTATTACTTTAAAAAGCCTGCCTGGCTTTTAGTTACATTCCGTGCTCCTGGAGAACTGCCACGGTAGTGTTTATTCCTAAGGCGTGGAAGGCGTCCCATTACGAACCCAAGGAATACAGGCCGATCACACTCTCGTCCTTTATACTCAAAACCATCGAGAGGATAATAAACGACTACCTCTCCACTACTATTGATAGCAACTTTATCTCTAGCTATCAGCATGCATACACCAAAGCGAAATCTACAGAAACTGCGCTTCACAGCCTAGTTTCCGTTATTGAAAAATCGCTGTACGAAAAGGATTACTGTCTCGTGGCCTTCTTAGACATTAAAGGAGCCTTCAACAACATAACACCGCTTTAACAAGACTTGATGCAAGTAGCACTGCGAGAGGTTTCCTCATGGTGCTCGACCTACGGACTGAGCATCAACCCTGGAAAAGTCGAACTGGTCCTTTTCACCAACCGCTATAAGATACCACCGTTAAACATGCCAAAACTGAATGGCGTGCGCCTGAACTTGGCTGACAAAGGCAAGTTCCTAGGCACAGTTATGGATAGGAAAATAACTTGGAAGGAGAATATTCTTTAGCGCCAGAAGAAAGCGTGTATTGCACTCTACACGTGCAAAAGAGCCATTGGAAAAAATGGGGACTCAGCTCCAAAATATGCAAATGGATCTACACTGCAATCATTCAACCAATCATGCTCTATGGAGTTGTGATATGGTGGCCTGCGCTGAGCAAGGCAACAAACCTTAATCTGTTAGGTAAAGTACACAGATCTTGTATGATCTGTATAAGCGGTGTGTTAAGAACAACGCACAACGAAGAACTCCAGGCCATTCTTGGCATTTTGCCACTCGATCTGGAAGGGCACCGCGTAGCAGCAGCATCGGCTCTGCGTCTAAGGAAAACGTCCGGCTGGGGCACAAGCAATACTGGGCACGACAGTATTTTGGGACCCTACAGCTTTCTTCCGCTGAGCACAGATCGTTATGCGACCACAACAGTCGGAGATAGCGGTTTTAAAATAAACATTCCCAGCAGGGAAGAATGGGAGAGGGCAGTTCGGAGTCCCGCCACTCATGGCGGCATTTCTATTTATACCGACGGCTCGAAGTTAGACGGCAGAGTTGGAGGAGGGGTTTATTCAAAGGATCTGAACCTTGAGCTCTCCTTCAGACTACCTGTCCACTGCAGTGTCTTCCAGGCTGAAGTTTCAGCAATCATGGACGCCGCGGCTTGGATAGGCTAACACACTATCGGACAGGATATTTTTATTCTCAGCGACAGCCAAGCGGCCATCAAATCCCTTGGCTCTTACTCGTTCAACTCCGAACTGACGCTCAGCTATCGTCGATTTCTACAAAAGTTGGCCTAACAGAATGGCGTTAACCTCACATGGGTCCCGGGACATTGAGGGAAATTGTAGGGCAGACGAACTAGCGAGGCTGGGCACGACCAAAAACCGGGATAAAGAGCGCTTAGGTATGCCGTTTGCCACATGCGAGCTAATGCTGAAAGAGTACGCACTCCGCCAAGCCAACGAAAGATGGCTGCAATCTCCAGGAAGCCGGATATCCAAAGAAACCTGGCCGAAATGGGATCATAAAAGATCAAGACACATTTATGCCGTAAGGAGAAGAGAAATCTCCATATTAGTAGCTGTATTAACTGGGCACTGCCCTATTGGTAGGCACGGAGAAAGGTGTGCTCTACCGACGATGCTGTAGGAGTTGCAAAGCTGACGAGGAGGAGGAAACGGTGGAGCACCTCATCTGCAACTGCCCGGCTTTAAGTGGCGCGAGAATGCGGTTTTTGGGAGTGCCCTTCCTTGTTAGCCTACGCCAGGTCACGGAGCTGGACATAAAGGGCTTGATGGCCTTCATCAAGTCATCTAAATGGTTCGAGGAGGAGTGACGGTGTCGGTTTAAGAGCGTCAGTCCCGGGATTCTGCTATGTGGAGAGTCCCAATAATACAGGGATTTCCATAGTGTTGGTGGTATCACAACGGCCACTTGAACCTAACCTAACCTAAATTAACATGACTCTCTGTTTAATTAACATGACTTCCTTTAAAACTTACATGAATTTCTTTTAACACATCATTATCTCATGCAGACGGAATCTTTCGATGTAGCAAAAGCGAGCATATTATATCAAGCAGCGAGAGCAGTGATTTAGATGGTGACTAGAGTTGCCAGACGTACTGATTTTGGCAGTACATTGCTGATTTTTGTCCCTGGAAATTGAGGTGAACTGATTTTTCGTAAATTCGAAATCAGTACTAATTTTTGCATGTTTTTGAGAAAATTTTATTAATTGTACGGATTTTTGCATGTAGGAGGATGGGATCGTGTGTAGAAGTCCAGGTGGGGGAAGTTTCTGACCGCCATTAAACTGGGAATGGCCAGAGCGATTCTTCTATGTGCGGTAGCCACTCAACATCCATTCGGTGGTGAACTGATGTGAGAACACGACAAACTGAAAAAGGCCACTCCGACATAATCGGCTTAAGGGCTTGCCAAGGGATTCCAACAGCAGCGTCTGTCATCATGAGGTGCGGGTGCAAGCGGGCGTCTGTCTTGCATCAAGCGGCTCGCTATATAAATGTGTAACTTAAATCCAACTCCCCGAGAAACGGGTTGTGCATAGGGTTTGGGACCCACCACATAAAGCAAAATTCCAATGAGATCCAACAGACAGGCCTCGGGAATGATAACTCACTTTTCATATGAGCCATTCAGTGCACACAGTGACTAACTCCATTTTCTTTCGGAAGCCATTCTGATTAACGCTACGCTCTATTGCTATGCGATTAACTTATTGTTGTTGTGGTTTTTTTTTTGTATTAAACTATTCTATAATGCAGCACAAAAACAATAAGAGAACAGCATAGCAATAAAGCGTGACGTTAATCAGAATGGCTTCTGAAAGAAAGTGGAGTTAGTCACTGTGTGCACTGAACGGCTCATATAAAGACCACAGCAAACGAACTAGGACAACGATTAATGAAATCAGGGCATGCACGAATGTCCGAACCCTCAATAGGGGAGGTGACGATGCCCGCCTAGCTGAGGTCCTCAATAAGGCAAGAGCTGACATCACCGCCATACAAGAAGCATTCCCGAATTGAAGGCTGTGTGCCAATTGGTTGAAAATCGTAAATTTTGACAGAGCGATGGTAAATTCTGACAGTTATCGTGGTGAATATGAACGTTAGAATTTATCCTAGCCCAGGGGGCTAGGTCAAATTTTGACAACCAGTACACGCCCTAAGTGTATCAAATATTGGAACGTCCAAACGAAAAAAAAAAAATTGTTTAAAATAATTGTATGGAAACTTCCAGTTAGGTCCAATTTCACAGTGACAGGTTAACTTGAGATCCGCAGTTAACTATGGATTCGCAATTTTATTTAAGTTATTTAATTGAATTTTTACTACATAAATACCAACGTTGAGCAGTTAACCTTTGGTTAACTAAAAATGAAAATCTGTGGAACGTAAGTTAACCCGGCACTGTGAATTTGGACCTTAGTATTCCAAATTTAGATCATACGGTCTATCAGAGGAGCAGATACAAAGGAAATAAAACTGGAAGAAAGCCCAACATAACAGAAGTCATATCACGCAAAAACTAATAAAATCGCCAAAACCGTTTTTGAGAAAACCGCGAAATAACCGCGTTTTTTTTAATTGCTTCGGAAAACCTCATTTTTTGTCAAATTTTGCAAAAATTTATATATTCTGAAAGAGGAGCTAAACCTCCATCGCCTCCATGTTTTATTTTTAAAATATGTCCCCACTGAACCTCATGAAATGCAATTGAAATTGCATTTCTTTGTTCTTGGTGTTAAATCATTTAAAAATAAGAAGAAGAAACTTTTCGAGTATGCAGTTTTTTAGTCCAACAAAGTGAAATTTTTGAGTACCCTGGAGCTACCGTTGATTTTTGACGATTTTTTTCTAAGGTGACTTGGTTTTTTTTTTATAAAAAATGGTTGTAAAAATTCGGGTTTTGAGTCGAATTGGGTCAAAAGGAGACAAAACAAGTAAGAAAAGCTGTCTTCGGCTGTGCCGAAGGCTATATACCTTTCATGAATAAGCGTCACGATTTTCACTGTTCGATCCCCAGTACAGCCTGTTTCAATTTAACTATATTTACTATACACATTACACATCTTTGTTATAATTTAAAAAAAACTTACAAAATAATAGGATCCGAGTTATCGGAACAATCGATTGTATGGAGGCTATATATTATACGTGTTCAATTGTACTGACTTACACTATACACATTACATATGTAGAAAGTACTAAAGGTGAAATATTTTACGTTCCTAACTTTTTAAATGCGGAAGTATTGGCCAAAAAACCTTATATCGGAACAACCGGTTGTATGGGGCTAAATATATGTTATATTTACCCGATCTTCTTGATTTTCCTCTACACACTACATAAATTGAAAGTACTCAAGTTGCAAAATTTTATGTTCCTAACTTTTTAATTGCAGAAGTATTGGCCAAAAAAACCTTATATCTGAACAATCGGTTGTATGGGGGCTATATGTTACATTTGCCCGATCTTGTTGATTTTCACTATATACAATACATAAATAGAAAGTACTCGAGTTGCAAAATTTTACGTTCCTAACTTTTAATTGCAGAAGTTTTGGGAAAAAAACCTTATATCTGAACAATCGGTTGTATGGGGGTTATATGTTAAATTTGGCCGATCTTGTTGATTTTCACTATATACACTACATAAATAGAAAGTACTCGAGATGCAAAATTTTACGTTCCTAACTTTTTAATTGCAGAAGTTTTGGCCAAAAAACCTTATATCTGAACAATCGGTTGTATGGGGGCTATATGTTACATTTGCCCGATCTTGTTGATTTTCACTATATACACTACATAAATAGAAAGTACTCGAGTTGCAAAATTTTACGTTCCTAACTTTTTAATTGCAGAAGTTTTGGCCAAAAAACCTTATATCTGAACAATCGGTTGTATGGGGGCTATATGTTACATTTGCCCGATCTTGTTGATTTTCACTATATACACTACAAAAATAGAAAGTACTCGAGTTGCAAAATTTTACGTTCCTAACTTTTTAATTGCAGAAGTTTTGGCCAAAAAACCTTATATCTGAACAATCGGTTGTATGGGGGCTATATGTTACATTTGCCCGATCTGGTTGATTTTCACTATATACACTACATAAATAGAAAGTACTCGAGTTGCAAAATTTTACGTTCCTAACTTTTTAATTGCAGAAGTTTTGGCCAAAAAACCTTATATCTGAACAATCGGTTGTATGGGGGCTATATGTTATACTGGTCCGATCTTGTCAGTTCCGACAAATGATTCCTATATTACAAAATGGTGGCCACATACAAAATTTCAGCCAGATATCTCAAAAATTGAGGGACTAGTTTGCGTTCAAACAGACAGACGGACAGACGGACATGGCTAAATCAACTCATCTCGTCATCCTGATCATTTCGGTATACTTATTGATGGGTCTATCTCTTCTTCTTCTCATATTTACAAACATCGGACCAAAGTTATAATACCATTTCATGTTCATGAAAGGTATAAAAAGTATTCTATTAATAGGCGTAAATTAAGAAAAGCTTGCAGATTATAACTAGAAACACGTCCAGGATGTAGCTTGTCCCTTGGTCAAAAAAGGGAAGAAAAAAGTCTGCTATTAATGGACTTAAATTAAGAAAATCTTGCATGTTATTACTACGAACACTTTAAGGATGTAGCTTCCTCTTTTATTTGCTAAAGACGTGCCAAAATCTTTCGGTAACATTTCAAAAAAAATTTTACAAATACTGTGCAGATATGATGCTCCCTGCATACATATAATTTTCGACAGATATTGTCGACCTTCAATCAAACATTATGAGCGTTCTTGGCGAGGAGGTTTCGAGTCCGACTACGAATATATTATTTCTGGTCCAGAACAAACTAGACCAACTGATTTTACGAAAGAACTAAGGAATGATAAATTTAAGGAGGCTTTAGTCGAATTTTTAATTTCACAATGGCAATCTGATGAAGTTGGTACCTTTATTAATAATAAAAAAATTGTGGTAAATTATATAGAATGCTATACATTCTAAGTTAACGATCATATCGAGAATGTAATCCTCATGTAACCCTCGACGCACTAATATGTATCTATTTTATTGATTAGTTGTATATACAAATATTGACTGAAATACAAATTATCCTCATTGGATGAGATGATCAAAAATAATATCTCACTAATTATCTTCTTCATTACAGCGCAGATTGTGGAATAACTATACTTAATATACGAACTCTAAGACTAGGTAAAGATTCTATGGAAGAACCTCTAGGTACCCCAATACTCAGAAAAATGGTTTGGTACACTCACAGGTTTTTTAAAAGGGGGGCGGACTCCCCCTAGACACAGAAAAGCAAGCTACATCCTGGACGTGTTCCTAGTTATAATCTGCAAGCTTTTCTTAATTTACGCCCATTAATAGAATACTTTTTTTCGTCTCCTTTTCGACCAAATCGACTCAAAACCCGAATTTTTACAACCATTTTTTATAAAAAAAAACCAAGTCACCTTAAGAAAAAAATCGTCAAAAATCCACTGCAGACTCGAAAAGTTTCTTCTTCTTATTTTTAAATGATTTTAACACCACATGGCGTATGAGTAACAAAGAAATGCTCTTTTAATTGCATTTCATGAGGGTCAGTGGGGACATATTTTAAAAATAAAACATGAAGGCGATGGAGGTTTAGCTCCTCTTTCAGAATATATAAATTTTTCCAAAATGTGACAAAAAATGAGGTTTTCCGAAGCAATTAAAAAAAACACGGTTATTTCGCGGTTTTCTCAAAAACGGTTTTGACGATTTTATTAGTTTTTGCGTGAAATGGTTTCATTGAGATTATATTATCATAAAGTATATAAAAATATGACTTCAAGATAAAAAAAATTGCAGGCGAGCTATAGGTATAGATTTTTCACAACATTATGGACTTCTGACGACCCTTTGTCTTCCACCTAGAGTTCTGACGATTTTTTTTTCTTCTTTCTTATGACATCCCCGACCACTGTGCAAAATTTCAGCCTTGCACCTTATTACTTTTTTTCGCGAAAAAGTTGCATCTTTGACCCCCTATACCCGCCTCTGTCTTCCAGTAGGAGTTCTGACGATCTGGCTCACGTCTAGTTGGTAACAATCGAGTCGATCAATTTCAAAATTGACCTTGCACCGAGTGACCAAATTTTTTATGTTGCCAGCTCTCAGTCTATTTGTAGTTTGTCCGGGAAAAACAAAACTCTACTATTAAACGGAAACAATATAATGAATTGGACAAGAAAAATCGTTGCTCTGACAGTTAAAACACCGTTTCACGTAATAGTGAACCTTATAAATTTAGTGGGTGTAAAATTGAGTCAATCGTATAATTTACAAAAATTGATCAAAAGTTTTTTTTGTGGATTCTATTAGGTTAAACTATAATCTAAGAAATAGGAAAAAAAAATTGTTTCTCAAAATCAAAGAACCTACGTTTCTTTCCCCTGAAATAGTATTTTTGTATTTATTGACTCAATTAATCACCTAAGTGTAAGTGTTTATGGCATTGGAGCCAGAAGCTGTACTCCTAATTTTCCGAAAGCCATGTTTTTAAGCGCTTCTCTCTAGGCCCATACGGTGAATGTATGGGTTTCCCGACAAATGCTTTCTGACGCAGATATAGGGACGATTGGAAGTATTAAACACTCCATCTGCAGGTGTCCCGCGATAGCCAAAACTAGGAAGGAATCTGTGAATATTATTTTTTGGTGCCATGCCAAAATCCCAAGTGGCAAAATCCCAAGTGAAAAAATTGGGATTATGACACTGCAGGGGGAGTGTCATACTCCAAATTGGCTTTTTGATTCCTTTGAGCTGAAAAATGAAATTACAAGATTTATTTTTAAGTTTTTGGCAAGAAACAGTGGCTTAATTGCAGAATACAAACTCCTCGCCCCGGGAAAAAGTAAATAAATAATGAGGAATGGTTCATATTTTGCTCCTGATTATAACGGTATACTTCTTTTTTGGTGCAAATGAAAATTGTAGGAGTTTTTTTAAATAAAATAATTTGTCGAAGTACTGTGTATGGCGTAGCCCAGGGTTCATTTTTTGAAGCGCGGCCGAAGGCCGCGTACGCAGAAGGGTGTACTACGCAGTGGTACTGTGCATGGCGTAGCCGGTGATGGATTGTACCTGTACAATGACACCAATTTTGTAGATTGAGTAGTTTGGAAAATATATGCGATTCTAAATAAACGATTTTTCACCTGCGGCGCTTTCTTAAATATTTTTGAAATAATATTCTAAAATCAAAATATGAAATGAAAATATGAATGAAATCGCAGACAAATACGCGGTTTTGCACCCACAACAGTGGTACCTCAAATGAAAGGTAATTTAATTGCCTATCCAATTCCAAAAAAAAATTGAAAATCGATTCAATAGTATTGAAGTCATTTTTATTTAAAGAAATACTTTAACTGAACTTTGACCCTTAATAACTCTTGTTGGGTTGAAAAAAGTACTGAACGTAGCAGATTTTTACATGAGATTGCCGTATTTTCATCAACTGCAAGTTTATTTTTATCGGGAAGATGATAACTTGAAAACAATTAAAGGTCACTTTAAAGTGAGGAATAGTTTATCTGCCTGATAAGCTAAGTTAACTTTATTGGGTGGATGAGATAACGGCCTGACGGTTTTAAAGACCACTTTATCGGGCAGATAATTGTATTTCCGATTGCTCAAATTAACTATAATTTATTGATAGATAAATTTATTCGTCACTTTATCTTTTCTTTAAAATTTGTTGTTAACTTTGTTGTTGTTAACTAAAGCGTTGCCAGCTATGTTTCAGTTATGTTTACTTTTGCATATCTGACATTTAAATTACATATTTTGAAATTAATTAAGAAATATCAAAACGACAAAAAAAATACAATTGATTAATGTCGTTTTTTTGCACTTGTTACAGACCTTCGTCCGATGGATCTGTACGAGAAACGTACACAAAGAACGTACAATCTCTGGACCAGAAGGCTACATCCTTCTTCACGGATGACTCCAAACTGGTTACGGCATTTCATATGAAGACCTCTCTCTCTCGTTATGCGTAAAGCTACCGAGGCACTGCAGTATTTTTCAATCCGAATTTGTGGTAATAAATGAGGGCACACGTTATCTGCCTTCAAAATGTACGACACCCATTTTAATCCTTTCAATGCTACAGACAGCCGCTAAATGACCTAGCCTTGAGGTGCCCCACAACAGTGATTTCGGTCCCGGGCCATAATGGTGTACCAGGAACCTGCGCCGCTGACGAGCTGGCGAGAAAATCCACTGGACTGCCGGAGACGACTCAATTTGCACATACTTTACTCCTCTTGCTATGAGTAGACACAAACTTCTCTCGGTTTTTACCGAAAAGGCTAATGTGAGGTGTCCACATTAATGAGAAGTGAACTAGGTTCATCATTAACCTCAAGCGCCCCTGTTGTTGTTGTTGTTGTTGTTGTTGTTGTTGTAACGAAGGGTAGCCATGCCCAAACGTTTTTAGGTTAAGGAGAAGTCTCCTTAACCTAAAAAAATGTCTTCTAACGGGAGTCCTATGAAACTAGCAGTTTTAAAAGGGTTGGACCAGAGAGAAATGGGTGTTAGAAGAGTGGTATCCGAAGAGCAGGTGAATAAATGATTGGTGTTATGAGGAGGCGAGCCGCATGTCGGACATTCATTCGGCACGTCGTGGTTCAGTCTGGATAAATAGGAGTTTAACCTGCTACAATATCCAGAGCGTAATTGAGCCAGAGTGACCCTTGTTTCTCGAGGTTGATAAAGCAGCAAAACAGCCTTCACTGGACAGGGCTCAAAATGTTTAGAAGTGGCCTTATGGTCCTAGGAGGCGGTACTCGCTCAAGCAGTTGCCTGTTAGAATGCTCCGGTTTGCATCAATTTAACAGAAACTGCCTGCGCAACATTTAATTATGCTCCCATTGTATATTTTAACGATTTTTCGTCATCCCTTGTCAATTTTGGTTTTGTAACAAACCGGTTTCGGCGATCCGCCATCTTCAGTGTTTGATTTCGTTCTGAACGATTTGTTACAAAACCAAAATTGACAAGGGATGCCGAAAAATCGTTCCAATATACATCTAGTTCTGAGTGCGGTGTTTTGGCAGGCCTGCAGCTGACTCCAATGAGCGTCAGCAAGACCCGGCAACGCATAGTTTAGGATCGGCCGACCAATTACCTTGTAAGTTGCCAGAAACTTTGCTTTATCTTTTCCACAAGTGCCGCCGTCTAGCGACTTGAGGATTTTGTTGCGGCTTTGCATTTTAGAGACAATTGCGGCTGAAAGACATCCCTAAGATATTGGGGTGGGAGTCAATAGGTAGTTTGTGGCCACCTACATAGATTTCTGTAATGTAGTGATGAATAGTCCAAATCTAAAACTAGCTGCGCGTGATTGACTGTATCAAAAGCTTGAAGATGTAGCAAGGGCAACTAGGCCCGTCCTGTGGTTAGGCCTTTACTTGTTGAGTCCGTCAACTATCTGAGTGTTTATGGCATTAAGGGAAGAAGCTGTACTCCTAATTTCCCGAAAGTCATGTTTCCATGCGCCTCTCGGTGAACGTATGGGTTTCCCGACAAACGATTTCTGACGCAGATATAATATTTTGCTTCTCTGTGGAGATATTTGCAATCAAAGTTGCAAGTTTTCATGTGGTTGTTGTAATTTTATTAGGCTGTACCTAAAAACGTGCGAAATAATGGTGCCGTGGCATGTTGCCACGGTTCAGGCAACCACCTGGACTGGGGATGGCGTAGTCCAGGGTTATTTTTTTTAACCGCGGCCGAGGCCGCCAACTCAGAAAGGTGTTTCGCACATAAATACCATGGATTCCGCCCCAACTTTGGTATCGGAGCCGGGTCATTTTTCTTTTTTTTGACGATAACTTTTCACTAAAACAAAAAATTAAAAAAGCGCTTCCGGATTCGTGATCCTGAGGCCCAAACCCGTCTTTTGAGCTTTCTTCCATAATTTAAGCTAATTTATTAGCAGTTGACCCCTAAAGGAAACAAATACCAACGCTGCTGACAAGCATTTAATTCATGCAGGCGGAGCTCCAATTGTTCTTTGATTCGGTTTTAATTGCGTACTGCGTCCGTGACCATACTGAAAGAGGTAGTTACAATAACCTATGTAGGTGTATGCTAACAAATTTATAACATATATACATACCGTAATTTTTTATTTCTTTATTTCTGCTAGCTCTGCCAAACATTGCTGCTCTTGGAACGTGAGCCACCAGAGAGTTACCTTGTGGATCGACAGCATCGCCAAAGTGTGACCAAAAACAAATTTCACTACGCTGATCTAGCTGGTGTATTTCATTTTCCAACTTTCATTAACATAAATGGTATATTTTTAATGTTCATCTTCTCGCGTTGTTTCAAGAGATTTCTACAATGTGATGCCATGGTAGATGCTTTAAAGGTGGTCTCAGCTTGACTAAGTTGTTGTTTTACATCTGTGTAAAGATAAAGGATTGTGTAGTTAATTAAACACATTTCTTTTGCTTACTTATTTACGTTAGTGACTTGAATTTTGTGAACTGCGCCACCTACAATTTTTTCGACGGCCATATATTTTGATGAAAGTTGGTAGTATGGCTCCCAACGATTTAACAAAAATACATATATAACAATTTTTCGAAATTCGAATTATTTTCAAAGTTATAGCTATCAACACTTTTCGAAATTCCTCACTTTTTGATGATTTTCTCACGATTGGTCAAACCGATTGTGCTAATTTTTTAAATATATATCAAATATGGTATCTTATACCAAATGACGATTAAAATTTTTGCAAATAAAATTTGTTTGTCAACATTTTTCGCAATTTTCAACTTCTCCATCGTGGTCAGATATCGCTTTTATATGATGTTGTTGGGCACTGCATTAGTAACTATTAGCAAATTTTTTACCTTCATGGTACACAGTACGTAGAGAAAAAAATTTTCATATAAAACATTAACAAGTGTGAACGAATCACCCTATACAGACGGGCAAGTATCCTAAATCACTCCATACATCCTAAATCACTCCGTACATCTTAAATCACTCCATACACATAACGTACCATTCTGGTCACTCTGTAAAATGTCAACACGATATGGCAACAGTAGTTAAGAGTCTTCGATTAACGTTCAACGTCGTGAAGATGATAACTTGAAAACAATTAAAGGTCACTTTAAAGTGAGGAATAGTTTATCTGCCTGATAAGCTAAGTTAACTTTATTGGGTGGATGAGATAACGGCCTGACGGTTTTAAAGACCACTTTATCGGGCAGATAATTGTATTTCCGATTGCTCAAATTAACTATAATTTATTGATAGATAAATTTATTCGTCACTTTATCTTTTCTTTAAAATTTGTTGTTAACTTTGTTGTTGTTAACTGAAGCGTTGCCAGCTATGTTTCAGTTATGTTTACTTTTGCATATCTGACATTTAAATTACATATTTTGAAATAAATTAAGAAATATCAAAACGACAAAAAAAATACAATTGATTAATGTCGTTTTTTTGCACTTGTTACAGACCTTCGTCCGATGGATCTGTACGAGAAACGTACAAAAAGAACGTACAATCTCTGGACCAGAAGGCTACATCCTTCTTCACGGATGACTCCAAACTGGTTACGGCATTTCATATGAAGACCTCTCTCTCTCGTTATGCGTAAATCTACCGAGGCACTGCAGTATTTTTCAATCCGAATTTGTGGTAATAAATGAGGGCACACGTTATCTGCCTTCAAAATGTACGACAGCCATTTTAATCCTTTCAATGCTACAACACAACAAGGTAGCAATCGACTGCAGACAGCCGCTAAATGACCTAGCCTTGAGGTGCCCCACAACAGTGATTTCGGTCCCGGGCCATAATGGTGTACCAGGAACCTGCGCCGCTGACGAGCTGGCGAGAAAATCCACTGGACTGCCGGAGACGACTCAATTTGCACATACTTTACTCCTCTTGCTATGAGTAGACACAAACTTCTCTCGGTTTTTACCGAAAAGGCTAATGTGAGGTGTCCACATTAATGAGAAGTGAACTAGGTTCATCATTAACCTCAAGCGCCCCTGTTGTTGTTGTTGTTGTTGTAACGAAGGGTAGCCATGCCCAAACGTATACTTCTCCTTAACCTAAAAAAATGTCTTCTAACGGGAGTCCTATGAAACTAGCAGTTTTAAAAGGGTTGGACCAGAGAGAAATGGGTGTTAGAAGAGTGGTATCCGAAGAGCAGGTGAATAAATGATTGGTGTTATGAGGAGGCGAGCCGCATGTCGGACATTCATTCGGCACGTCGTGGTTCAGTCTGGATAAATAGGAGTTTAACCTGCTACAATATCCAGAGCGTAATTGAGCCAGAGTGACCCTTGTTTCTCGAGGTTGATAAAGCAGCAAAACAGCCTTCACTGGACAGAGCTCAAAATGTTTAGAAGTGGCCTTATGGTCCTAGGAGGCGGTACTCGCTCAAGCAGTTGCCTGTTAGAATGCTCCGGTTTGCATCAATTTAACAGAAACTGCCTGCGCAACATTTCATTATGCTCCCATTGTATATTTTAACGATTTTTCGTCATCCCTTGTCAATTTTGGTTTTGTAACAAACCGGTTTCGGCGATCCGCCATCTTCAGTGTTTGATTTCGTTCTGAACGATTTGTTACAAAACCAAAATTGACAAGGGATGACGAAAAATCGTTCCAATATACATCTAGTTCTGAGTGCGGTGTTTTGGCAGGCCTGCAGCTGACTCCAATGAGCGTCAGCAAGACCCGGCAACGCATAGTTTAGGATCGGCCGACCAATTACCTTGTAAGTTGCCAGAAACTTTGCTTTATCTTTTCCACAAGTGCCGCCGTCTAGCGACTTGAGGATTTTGTTGCGGCTTTGCATTTTAGAGACAATTGCGGCTGAAAGACATCCCTAAGATATTGGGGTGGGAGTCAATAGGTAGTTTGTGGCCACCTACGTAGATTTCTGTAATGTAGTGATGAATAGTCCAAATCTAAAACTAGCTGCGCGTGATTGACTGTATCAAAAGCTTGAAGATGTAGCAAGGGCAACTAGGCCCGTCCTGTGGTTAGGCCTTTACTTGTTGAGTCCGTCAACTATCTGAGTGTTTATGGCATTAAGGGAAGAAGCTGTACTCCTAATTTCCCGAAAGTCATGTTTCCAAGCGCCTCTCGGTGAACGTATGGGTTTCCAGACAAACGATTTCTGACGCAGATATAATATTTTGCTTCTCTGTGGAGATATTTGCAATCAAAGTTGCAAGTTTTCATGTGGTTGTTGTAATTTTATTAGGCTGTACCTAAAAACGTGCGAAATAATGGTGCCGTGGCATGTTGCCACGGTTCAGGCAACCACCTGGACTGGGGATGGCGTAGTCCAGGGTTATTTTTTTTAACCGCGGCCGAGGCCGCCAACTCAGAAAGGTGTTTCGCACATAAATACCATGGATTCCGCCCCAATTTTGGTATCGGAGCCGGGTCATTTTTCGGTTTTTTGACGATAACTTTTCACTAAAACAAAAAATTAAAAAAGCGCTTCCGGATTCGTGATCCTGAGGCCCAAACCCGTCTTTTGAGCTATCTCCCATAATTTAAGCTAATTTATTAGCAGTTGACCCCTAAAGGAAACAAATACCAACGCTGCTGACAAGCATTTAATTCATGCAGGCGGAGCTCCAATTGTTCTTTGATTCGGTTTTAATTGCGTACTGCGTCCGTGACCATACTGAAAGAGGTAGTTACAATAACCTATGTAGGTGTATGCTAACAAATTTATAACATATATACATACCGTAATTTTTTATTTCTTTATTTCTGCTAGCTCTGCCAAACATTGCTGCTCTTGGAACGTGAGCCACCAGAGAGTTACCTTGTGGATCGACAGCATCGCCAAAGTGTGACCAAAAACAAATTTCACTACGCTGATCTAGCTGGTGTATTTCATTTTCCAACTTTCATTAACATAAATGGTATATTTTTAATGTTCATCTTCTCGCGTTGTTTCAAGAGATTTCTACAATGTGATGCCATGGTAGATGCTTTAAAGGTGGTCTCAGCTTGACTAAGTTGTTGTTTTACATCTGTGTAAAGATAAAGGATTGTGTAGTTAATTAAACACATTTCTTTTGCTTACTTATTTACGTTAGTGACTTGAATTTTGTGAACTGCGCCACCTACAATTTTTTCGACGGCCATATATTTTGATGAAAGTTGGTAGTATGGCTCCCAACGATTTAACAAAAATACATATATAACAATTTTTCGAAATTCGAATTATTTTCAAAGTTATAGCTATCAACACTTTTCGAAATTCCTCACTTTTTGATGATTTTCTCACGATTGGTCAAACCGATTGTGCTAATTTTTTAAATATATATCAAATATGGTATCTTATACCAAATGACGATTAAAATTTTTGCAAATAAAATTTGTTTGTCAACATTTTTCGCAATTTTCAACTTCTCCATCGTGGTCAGATATCGCTTTTATATGATGTTGTTGGGCACTGCATTAGTAACTATTAGCAAATTTTTTACCTTCATGGTACACAGTACGTAGAGAAAAAAATTTTCATATAAAACATTAACAAGTGTGAACGAATCACCCTATACAGACGGGCAAGTATCCTAAATCACTCCATACATCCTAAATCACTCCGTACATCTTAAATCACTCCATACACATAACGTACCATTCTGGTCACTCTGTAAAATGTCAACACGATATGGCAACAGTAGTTAAGAGTCTTCGATTAACGTTCAACGTCGTGAAGATGATAACTTGAAAACAATTAAAGGTCACTTTAAAGTGAGGAATAGTTTATCTGCCTGATAAGCTAAGTTAACTTTATTGGGTGGATGAGATAACGGCCTGACGGTTTTAAAGACCACTTTATCGGGCAGATAATTGTATTTCCGATTGCTCAAATTAACTATAATTTATTGATAGATAAATTTATTCGTCACTTTATCTTTTCTTTAAAATTTGTTGTTAACTTTGTTGTTGTTAACTGAAGCGTTGCCAGCTATGTTTCAGTTATGTTTACTTTTGCATATCTGACATTTAAATTACATATTTTGAAATAAATTAAGAAATATCAAAACGACAAAAAAAATACAATTGATTAATGTCGTTTTTTTGCACTTGTTACAGACCTTCGTCCGATGGATCTGTACGAGAAACGTACAAAAAGAACGTACAATCTCTGGACCAGAAGGCTACATCCTTCTTCACGGATGACTCCAAACTGGTTACGGCATTTCATATGAAGACCTCTCTCTCTCGTTATGCGTAAATCTACCGAGGCACTGCAGTATTTTTCAATCCGAATTTGTGGTAATAAATGAGGGCACACGTTATCTGCCTTCAAAATGTACGACAGCCATTTTAATCCTTTCAATGCTACAACACAACAAGGTAGCAATCGACTGCAGACAGCCGCTAAATGACCTAGCCTTGAGGTGCCCCACAACAGTGATTTCGGTCCCGGGCCATAATGGTGTACCAGGAACCTGCGCCGCTGACGAGCTGGCGAGAAAATCCACTGGACTGCCGGAGACGACTCAATTTGCACATACTTTACTCCTCTTGCTATGAGTAGACACAAACTTCTCTCGGTTTTTACCGAAAAGGCTAATGTGAGGTGTCCACATTAATGAGAAGTGAACTAGGTTCATCATTAACCTCAAGCGCCCCTGTTGTTGTTGTTGTTGTTGTAACGAAGGGTAGCCATGCCCAAACGTATACTTCTCCTTAACCTAAAAAAATGTCTTCTAACGGGAGTCCTATGAAACTAGCAGTTTTAAAAGGGTTGGACCAGAGAGAAATGGGTGTTAGAAGAGTGGTATCCGAAGAGCAGGTGAATAAATGATTGGTGTTATGAGGAGGCGAGCCGCATGTCGGACATTCATTCGGCACGTCGTGGTTCAGTCTGGATAAATAGGAGTTTAACCTGCTACAATATCCAGAGCGTAATTGAGCCAGAGTGACCCTTGTTTCTCGAGGTTGATAAAGCAGCAAAACAGCCTTCACTGGACAGAGCTCAAAATGTTTAGAAGTGGCCTTATGGTCCTAGGAGGCGGTACTCGCTCAAGCAGTTGCCTGTTAGAATGCTCCGGTTTGCATCAATTTAACAGAAACTGCCTGCGCAACATTTCATTATGCTCCCATTGTATATTTTAACGATTTTTCGTCATCCCTTGTCAATTTTGGTTTTGTAACAAACCGGTTTCGGCGATCCGCCATCTTCAGTGTTTGATTTCGTTCTGAACGATTTGTTACAAAACCAAAATTGACAAGGGATGACGAAAAATCGTTCCAATATACATCTAGTTCTGAGTGCGGTGTTTTGGCAGGCCTGCAGCTGACTCCAATGAGCGTCAGCAAGACCCGGCAACGCATAGTTTAGGATCGGCCGACCAATTACCTTGTAAGTTGCCAGAAACTTTGCTTTATCTTTTCCACAAGTGCCGCCGTCTAGCGACTTGAGGATTTTGTTGCGGCTTTGCATTTTAGAGACAATTGCGGCTGAAAGACATCCCTAAGATATTGGGGTGGGAGTCAATAGGTAGTTTGTGGCCACCTACGTAGATTTCTGTAATGTAGTGATGAATAGTCCAAATCTAAAACTAGCTGCGCGTGATTGACTGTATCAAAAGCTTGAAGATGTAGCAAGGGCAACTAGGCCCGTCCTGTGGTTAGGCCTTTACTTGTTGAGTCCGTCAACTATCTGAGTGTTTATGGCATTAAGGGAAGAAGCTGTACTCCTAATTTCCCGAAAGTCATGTTTCCAAGCGCCTCTCGGTGAACGTATGGGTTTCCAGACAAACGATTTCTGACGCAGATATAATATTTTGCTTCTCTGTGGAGATATTTGCAATCAAAGTTGCAAGTTTTCATGTGGTTGTTGTAATTTTATTAGGCTGTACCTAAAAACGTGCGAAATAATGGTGCCGTGGCATGTTGCCACGGTTCAGGCAACCACCTGGACTGGGGATGGCGTAGTCCAGGGTTATTTTTTTTAACCGCGGCCGAGGCCGCCAACTCAGAAAGGTGTTTCGCACATAAATACCATGGATTCCGCCCCAATTTTGGTATCGGAGCCGGGTCATTTTTCGGTTTTTTGACGATAACTTTTCACTAAAACAAAAAATTAAAAAAGCGCTTCCGGATTCGTGATCCTGAGGCCCAAACCCGTCTTTTGAGCTATCTCCCATAATTTAAGCTAATTTATTAGCAGTTGACCCCTAAAGGAAACAAATACCAACGCTGCTGACAAGCATTTAATTCATGCAGGCGGAGCTCCAATTGTTCTTTGATTCGGTTTTAATTGCGTACTGCGTCCGTGACCATACTGAAAGAGGTAGTTACAATAACCTATGTAGGTGTATGCTAACAAATTTATAACATATATACATACCGTAATTTTTTATTTCTTTATTTCTGCTAGCTCTGCCAAACATTGCTGCTCTTGGAACGTGAGCCACCAGAGAGTTACCTTGTGGATCGACAGCATCGCCAAAGTGTGACCAAAAACAAATTTCACTACGCTGATCTAGCTGGTGTATTTCATTTTCCAACTTTCATTAACATAAATGGTATATTTTTAATGTTCATCTTCTCGCGTTGTTTCAAGAGATTTCTACAATGTGATGCCATGGTAGATGCTTTAAAGGTGGTCTCAGCTTGACTAAGTTGTTGTTTTACATCTGTGTAAAGATAAAGGATTGTGTAGTTAATTAAACACATTTCTTTTGCTTACTTATTTACGTTAGTGACTTGAATTTTGTGAACTGCGCCACCTACAATTTTTTCGACGGCCATATATTTTGATGAAAGTTGGTAGTATGGCTCCCAACGATTTAACAAAAATACATATATAACAATTTTTCGAAATTCGAATTATTTTCAAAGTTATAGCTATCAACACTTTTCGAAATTCCTCACTTTTTGATGATTTTCTCACGATTGGTCAAACCGATTGTGCTAATTTTTTAAATATATATCAAATATGGTATCTTATACCAAATGACAATTAAAATTTTTGCAAATAAAATTTGTTTGTCAACATTTTTCGCAATTTTCAACTTCTCCATCGTGGTCAGATATCGCTTTTATATGATGTTGTTAGGCACTGCATTAGTAACTATTAGCAAATTTTTTACCTTCATAGTACACAGTACGTAGAGAAAAAAATTTTCATATAAAACATTAACAAGTGTGAACAAATCACCCTATACAGACGGGCAAGTATCCTAAATCACTCCATACATCCTAAATCACTCCGTACATCTTAAATCACTCCATACACATAACGTACCATTCTGGTCACTCTGTAAAATGTCAACACGATATGGCAACAGTAGTTAAGAGTCTTCGATTAACGTTCAACGTCGTGACACGCACATCGTCAAAAAACTATTTCGCAACGCCATTATTAATTAATAACTTTTCTTACAATTACTTAAATTACTTTTCTTATAATTACTTAATTAATCAAAATACAACATACTTAAATAAACAATGTTAATATATATAATTCTGGATCATAATCCTGACAACTGAACTCGTTTTAATTACACTCGGAAACCCAGAATGGAATATCCCTTAACAGGTCAGAAGCTGGGGAAAGTGTGTTGTAAAATCACCCAACAGTTAAACAGGTAATATTGCACAAAATAAACGTGAGCGCGTTAGCATATCAAATTTGTGTGGAAATAGACAAATTTCTGACATGAAAGTGCAGGAGCCCTAGCGCTCCAACATTCGTGTTTCTGTATACATACATACATATGTATTTCTGGCAACAATCAATTCGGCGAAAATTGTGAAATTCTGTAACTGAAAGTTGACTTGAATTGCTAATTTCAATCAATGTGTGAAAAAGGGACAACCGTGCGTCAAAGCAAAATTTGTATAAGCGACAGCGAAACGAAGCAAAACGACATATGTACATACATACGTATATATGTATATGCGACAGGGGATGATTTGCAAGAAGCAGCCACAGCAATTTTAAGTAGCGACATCTACATGTCGGCAATTCATCACGTCAACGAAACGTATTGCAGCAAAGTAATGAAGCAATACTGAACGAGAACCACGAACGAAGTAAATGAGGAGAAAACGAAAATCAACGAGTTGGAATTAAAAAGCAAAACTAAATGCGAAACGTCAAGCAATTAAATTGTGAATGTACATACATACGTACTTATATGCAAAAACTGAATTTACAAGTAAACGTAAATAAACGAAATTAACGATGCCAAAAGTAAATGAATTAAAGATTGATCAACTTAAAGTTATACTTCGTGAGAATGGTTTAGCCACATCGGGTACGAGAGCAGAATTAGAATTACGTTTAATAGAGAAGATTGGTGTGGATGAAATCGAAGCGCCAACAGTAATTAATCCTGGACTGCAAGAGCAAATTGATGAAATGCGGGGCATGATGGAGACCATTGTGAGCATGTTTCAGCAGAATAAACAACAACCAACTGACGAAAATGTAAGGCAACAAAGCGTAAATAATCAACCTGTAGGCTGGCGTTTGTGACTGGGTGTGACATGGGGGGAGGGGGGGGTCAAAAACTACCAAAAATCGCGTAACGTCATATATGCACGACCCCTTAGTGGTGAAAGCAAAAAAATCGTGTGCTACAACTGTGGTGAGGTAGGTCACATATCGAGTAAGTGTTCAAAGGAGCAGAAACGGTCAAGATGTGGTGATTGTAGTAAAGTGCATAAGCGAGATGAACCGGTCAATTATGGTCGTAAGCAAGCTACGCATAACGCTCGAAAAACTGAAATAGCCGATGGTTTGTATGAATTTAAGCGCATGCCTTTTGGGTTGAAGAATGCGCCCATAGTTTTTCAACGGCTAATGGCAAAAATTAAAGAGCAGGTCCATGAAGATGACCTTATGATTTACATGGATGATATCCTCATAGGTAGTCAAACTTTTGAGAAAATGTTAGAGAAGTTAAACCGAGTTTAAACAGCATTACGCCATGCGGGGTTAACGTTAAATATTAAGAAATGTGAGTTCATGAAAAGCACGATTACATTTCTTGGTCATGAACTAACGCCAGAGGGTATTTTACCTGGTAAAATTAAAACGCAAGCTGTATCTATGTTTTCGACACCGACAAATGTGGCCGAGGTACGCCGATTTTTAGGTTTAAGTGGCTACTTTAGAAAATTTGTGGCTGGGTATGCTATAATTTCAGAACCACTACGTAAATTGCTACGAAAAGATCAAAAATTTTGTTGGACAAACGCACAAGAAGCTGCATTTCAGCAATTAAAAAGTAAATTAGTATCCCGATCTGTTTTAGTAGCGTACCGTATTGATGCAGAGCATGAGCTGCATACAGATGCAAGTGCAGTAGGCTTGGCAGGAGTATTATTACAACGCGAAAAGGACGATTTTAAACCTATAGCGTATTACAGTAGAGCGACTACTGCTGATGAACAAAAGTTTCATAGCTATGAGCTAGAGACTCTGGCTGTAGTTGAGTCATTAGAGCGTTTCCGTTATTATATTTATGGTAAGAAGATTATAGTTAAGACAGATTGTAGTGCACTTAAAATTACAATGCAAAAGTAAGAGCTTATTCCACGTATCGCCAGGTGGTGGTTGCGAGTACAGGATTTCGATATTGAAATTGAACATCGTTCGGGTAATCGTATGGAGCATGTCGACGCTCTAAGCCGATCTCCGTACGAAGAAGCACACACCATTGAAGTTGCAGACTTGCGCACGGACAAAGCGGTAATAGATAAAGAAGATTTCCTTTTTAAGCGGGCTACTCACCTGCCAAGAAATGTCAAACTCCATATAAAAAAACGCTCAAGAAATGGTCAAGAAACGTTTTTACACGTCAAATTTTCTTGAGCCAATACTCAGTTCATAAGAAAAAATACAGCACTTTTCGATAGTTGGCAACGCCGGTTTACCTCAAGAAATAAATAAGCTCGTATATATTTCTTGAGGTAAACGTGCAGATTCACGGAAAAGGTGAGTACATGTCTCGCTAAACATATTTTGTACATTTTTGTAAGAGTAATTTGCAAACAAATGGAAAATTTGGTAAACGTCAAAATTTCTTGACCAGGCACAAGAAATATATGCTCGTTTTTTTCTTGAGGCATTTCTTGGCAGGTGAGTAGCCCGCTTTAGTATGCAACTTCAAGACGAAAATATACGCAATATCGTAAACGACATCAAAATGAATAAAAAAGTTGCCGATAAAGAGTATGTACTACAGAATGGAAAACTTTTACGAAAGGTTGACGACAAACTCCTTTGGGTTGTACCACGAGCACTACGGTACAGGGTTGTTCAAGATTGTCATACTAACGCAGGACATTTGGGTGTCGAAAAGACGTTAGAAAGATTGAAATTTTTTATGTGGTTTCCACGGATGCGAAATTTCGTTAAACAATTCATTTTATCTTGCATGGATTGTGCTTATAATAAACGTAAAGGAGGCAAAACAGAAATACAATATCATTACGACAACATCGAACCAATTCCATTCAGAACCATCCACATGGATCACTTGGGTCCATTTCAAAAAAGCTCGAAGGGAAAAGAACATATTTTGATTATTGTCGATTCTTTTACAAAATTTACGACCCTATATCCTGTTAAAAATACATCAGCGAGGTATGTAATTGACGCTCTAAATGAATTAAGGGGTTATGTCGGTATGCCATTACGTATCGTGACGGATAGAGGTTCCGCTTTTACGTCTCGTGAGTTTGAAAAATACTATGTCGAAAATGACATAAAACACATACTTACGGCAGTACGTACCCCGAGAGCAAATGGCCATGCTGAAAGAACTAATCGCACAATTTTATCTATGCTTTTACCGATGAATTCAGATGATAAAAAATGGGACGAAAACATACGTTGCGTACAGTGGTTATAAATACAAGGAGGAACAGCACTACTGGTTGTACACCTCATGAACTTTTGTACGGTTACAAACCACGCGATATTTTACGTAATATAATCATTTTGAGCTTACAAGAAAACGATGAAGCATTAGATGAGGAACAGCTAACGAATTTACGCGAAACAGCAGCTAAGCGAATTAATGAACAACGAGCAGTTGCAAAATCTCGTTTTGACGAGAAACATGCAACTCCACATACATTTGAAGTAAATGATTTAGTTTTGGCCGAAAATGAACCACCTAGCACGGGTACATCAAGAAAACTTGAACCACGATTCAAACGACCATTTATAGTGACCAAAGTCCTTGACCACGACCGATATGTGATTGAAGATCTCCCACAAGCACGACGAACTAGAAAGCATTATTCTTCCGTTTATTCGGCTGACAAGTTAAAACGCTGGTGTCAGTTACCAACAGAAGACAACGACGTAGAAGAAACTGACGACGACGAGTTGAGCGAGGGCGCTCAAGTTAATCAGGAAAGGCCGACTGTGAACGAATCACCCTATACAGACGGGCAAGTATCCTAAATCACTCCATACATCCTAAATCACTCCGTACATCTTAAATCACTCCATACACATAACGTACCATTCTGGTCACTCTGTAAAATGTCAACACGATATGGCAACAGTAGTTAAGAGTCTTCGATTAACGTTCAACGTCGTGACACGCACATCGTCAAAAAACTATTTCGCAACGCCATTATTAATTAATAACTTTTCTTACAATTACTTAAATTACTTTTCTTATAATTACTTAATTAATCAAAATACAACATACTTAAATAAACAATGTTAATATATATAATTCTGGATCATAATCCTGACAACTGAACTCGTTTTAATTATACTCGGAAACCCAGAATGAAATATCCCTTAACACAAGTCTGTAAAAAACTGGGCCAAACGTTTTTTTTTCTTATTGCTGTGAACCATACAAAAAAGTTTCAGAAAGATAGTACAAGTTCGAAAAAAAGTGGCTCACTTCACAAAATTCAACTATACGATTGTCCATCTTAAGCCACTGATAACCCTTGTGTCACCACTTCGAATTTCTTCTGTGCCGCATCATATGCGTGCGGATCCTGCTTATCCGCCTCTTTGAGACTCTGAAAAAGATCGTGCACTTTAGCCATTTGCTTTCTCATCTTCGGTTATATTCTTCTCCAATTTGCGCAACTTTTTTTTGTTCCTGGTCAATGCTAGTTTGCCATCCTCCACCACTTGTTTCATGAGTTGTTCTTCGACTTCTTTCAATGCGCCGCCACTATCCGTGTCAATTTGTGCTTGTACGTCCTTTGCCGCCTCATCAATACGTTTCGCCACAGCATTATTATCGTTTATTGTGGCCTTGCATGTTTCGATGCGTTTAGTTAATTTCTCAATGCTTTGTTCACTTGAAATAAGTGCGTCTTTTTTTGGCCACTTTTGTAGAGATCTTGCAGCGATGCCGCGAGTACCTGTGATTGAGTGAAAAAAAGCAATCAATCATGAAAGGATACCGAATGTGTATGTAAATAATTACCTGTCCCAAAATCATTATACCAAGCACAAAACATATCGAGTCCAAGATTCCTTTGGCCGGTGATCTCTGTGAATTCACTATCAAATCCATGTTTATCCGTGCGTAGGATTTGAAGCCATCTATTATAACTGGTTTAATATACACTACAAAACGCATTGTTGTACTTTATTAAATCCTTACAATTTTTAAGAAAACGTAGCAAAATTTTTTGAATAGGAACTGTTAACAGTTCAAAATGTAAAATAAACTTTATAAATTAAAGGTAAACTTTATTAATTACATTTCTAAGAACTTTTCAACCATTATTTTCCAACTCCATATAAAAACCCGCTCAAGAAATGCTCAAGTAAATTAATTGTAAAATTTTTTTCGAGGTGGTACGCAGTTCTAACAAACTCTACTACTATTTTTTCGTGAAATACGAATACTGCAACGCAGGTTTTTGCAAGAAAAATATCAAGTGGCAAATATTTCTTGAAGAAAAATTAATAGGCTGATTTTATAAAACGCAACGCAATGCGAACAGTCACATTCAGATGATTGCAAGTAAAGAAACGAATTTTTTGGAAATGAAAGAAAAGAAAACGAAAGGAAGGGAAACAAGTAAGGAAGTCTAAGTTCGGGTGAAACCGAACATTACATACCCAGCTGTGCACATAAAGTGGGCGTGATCGTTCACCGATCGTTTATTTTCTATAGCTGAATTTACCACAACAATAGTATGTCCTCTACGAAATTTCGTTATACTAGCATAAACTGTTCTGAAGTTATTAAGAGTCAAAATTTTAAAATTTCTTCAAATATACGTGGGCGGTACCACGCCCCCTTTTCAAAAATTTTTATAAAATCGGCCTTAGAACATCTAAATCAATACATATTGCAAATTTTATCATTGTAGCTGCTTCTAATATTAAATTAACCCATTTTATACGTTTTTCGAAATTTTCGATATCGAAAAAGGGGCGTGGTTATGGTCCGATTTTACCCATTTTCAATAGCAATCTATTCTGAACCCAAATAAGTACGCATGCCAAATTTGGTGAAGATATCTCATTATTTGCTCAAGTTATCGTGTTAACGGACAGACGGACGGACGGACAGACGGACGGACATGGCTCAATCAAATTTTTTTTCGATCCTGATCATATTGATATATGGAAGTCTATATCTATCTCGATTCCTTTATACCTGTACAACCAACCGTTATCCTAACAAAGTTATAATACCCTGTGTACAAGTACAGCTGGGTATAAAAAGAATAGATAGGAAAGGAAAGGGAAAGAAAGGAGTGCATTTTAAAGGAAAAGAAACGAAACGAAAGTAAAGAAGTGTAGTGGAGTGGAATGGAAAGGAAAGCAAAGGAATGTAAAGGCGAGTAAATAAAAAGAGAGAAAAGTAAAGAAGAGGAAATGAAAGGTAGGGAAAAGAAAGAAAATTAAATAAGAAGAAAAGAAAGAAAAGGTAACGAAAGGAATGTTATGTAAAGTAAAGGAAATGAACGAAAGGAACAATAAGAATAGAAACTTAACTTCAAAAATTAAAAAAAAGTTGAATTTTCTACTTTTTTGAGCGATATTCTAGATTTTTCTTTGGCGCATTCCATGGTCCATCCGGGACAAATAGTGCGACATTATCTAGTTTAAATCGTAATTAAAAGAAGCATATTTCTTTATATGAAAGGTTTTTTGCCACTAATATTGTGGTATAATACACTAAACAAAAACTAGAAACTTTCTTTCGAAATAGTCGCATATGTGTGAGAAGTCCAAATTAAGTCATGTGTCAATAGTGGACAGTGAAAGTATACCACTATTTTTAGGCACAGTAAACGGTTGTTCGGTTTTATAATTTACACTTACAAATGCAACAAATAACAGAAAAACAAAAACTCACTATAATAATCTTTCACATTTTTCACACAATTTCACATTTTCTTGCCTAATTATATTAAATCAATAACAATGTAAATGCGAGTGCCTGCAGCGCGCTTAGTCAACGTGACTTACAAAATCAGCCATTAAATTCCAATTCTCTGCTTTTCTTCTGGCTTGTTTCATTATTCACCATGGATTTTTAAACGTCAAAATTACTTCTATACTACTATTTTTCACGCAAGAAAAAAGGCGTATTTTCCTTGAGGGAATCACTTGTGATCTGCGTACCGCCCATAACTAAGATACCAGAAATATAATTTATTGAAGAAAAAAATAAAATAAAATAAAAATTTGTAGTGACTCGCTTAGATTTATGAAAATGAGGTAAGTGGAACATGATATACAGCTTTTTAATTTGTAGTGGTCTGACTATTCGGCCGCCGTGGTGTAGCGGTTAAGTGTTCGGCCTTCTACACCAAGTCGTAGCGTATCAGTGCCCGGCAAAAGTAACATCAAAAATTATTTAGAAAAAGAGTTTTTCTAAACGGGGCGCCCCTTGGCAGTAGGGGTAGGTAGGTTGCAGTGGCTGCTAGTAAACGAACTAGCACACATAGGCCCCGGAGGTCCCGTTGTAATACCACATGGATCTAAAGGTAGAAACAATCCTCGTTACCGCCAACGCCACACCCACCGCGCCAATCAGCTGCCCCAACCAAATCAATGTAAACGATCATGCTTGCCATAACATGGCACTTACGCGTTTACATCGGCCACCATAAGGCCGGCCGGCTGTCCAGCGCCACCGGTACGGTAAAGCGATAACGAAGACTGCTTGTAAACCCACAAACCCCCTTCTCGAACCATTTTGTGGATTCCGCGAACCGCGGAATGTCCTTTGGCTTAATTAATGATAATTCGCCGAGATGATAGAAAATACCAGACCCCAGATATTTTTACCGAGTGCCCCACAGGGCTGAGCATTCACACAGCAGATGCCGTACCGTTTCAGGCTCCTCCCCATCTCTACAGCTTCTACAGAAGTCATTAAAGGGAATACCTAACCTTTCTGCAAGCCTGCCTAGACCTATGTACCCCGTTATAAGCCCCATAAGTAGCGAAAGTTCCTCCCTTCTAAGTTTAAGTTGGTCCTCCGACCTACCCGCTATGATCTCTGGCCACACCAGCTTTGCATGACTGCAAGTACTGATCTTGTCCCATCTGTCACTTGCTTGTTGGAGGAACTTATGCCTCGTTAAGAGCTTACTGGTCGCGAACTTGCTCATACACAGACTTTTTCTCGGCCCCACATAAAATTTCAAACAGAGATTTGAAGTAAAAGGTATTTAAAGGCTAGAGAAGGTCGGAAAACAAAAGGAAAGCAAAAAAAAAATGTAACCGATGAAAAATATGTATAAAATGTATCAAATCCAGAATCAAAAAAATATAGTAACCCGATTAAAATTACTGGTTTTCATAACTTTAATCCGGTTAGAGTACTTCGGGCAGAATTGGGGAAGGCTTAGATGTTGTTGCGCTTCCGTCTTTACCCACCCAACCTGCTAAAATAATATATAAACATTTGCTCTTTTAGCCTGAATAACAAAAACCTCAGTTCGAAATCGCAGAACGGGTATATACAAAAGTGAACAAACGAATTAAAGATAAAGGAAAAATATAAATTTCACAAACAAGAAGTGGACAAAATATCTATGCACAACATGGCAGCCGAGTCATCCGGCTGCTCGTTACCGCACCCACCAACATCATCGTATCAGCACCCTCCTAGGCAGCGAAACCGACGCCCAACCGGGCCGAGCAACGTGGTGCAAACGTTGCAACAATTGCAGAGACTGCTAGGCTGATGACTCGCCTAGGGGGCCGGGATGACTAACTTAGCCGTAACCACCGCCGCGCTCGCAGCAACTCTGCGGCCGCCCATTTCTCCACACTTTACACCCACAGTTACACTTACACCAAATACATAATAAACAAAACACAATTGTATAAACTCTTGTACCCGCCACACGGTCATATTTGCGCTCCCCCGAGTACCAAGTTTCAATAAAATCCAATTAGTTTTCAAAAAAAATCACCGCCATGTTGGACCCGCCATTTTGAATTTAAAAAGACTGACATCGGATTCATATGCACCTGTAGTATATCAGAGCATGTCACTTTAACAACGATGCACACGCCGAGTTCTAAGGCATGGAATGTAAACATTCTGCAGCGTCAACGTATTTCTAATTACGTTCAGTTTCTCACGCTAACTACAAGAACAGCACAAGCTATGGAGTAACGTCGGTTTGCATGCGCTAGCCACATATGTGTGGATGTGAGCGGCTGCATTATTGGCGACTCCACGCTTGGTACATGTATGTATGTATATGACTGCATTGCTAGCAGCATAACATGTAGATATGTTTGTATGCACGTTGGTGACTGCACTGAGATATACTCGGACCTATGCAGATATGAATATGTGTACATATGTGCATGGAGTTAGGCTTAGCTTGTAAGAATTAAAGTAAATATGTATTGTAGTAAATAAGCAGTACATAAGAGGTGTAAGCTATAAATAAGAAGCTGATTTTGAAATAAAGGCATTCATATTGGCAGACGGCACTCGAAAGGGTGCCTTTCCCAAATTTTCTGTAGTTTTTATTTAAAACTTTTAGATGGCGATCCTGCCAGGCTCAAATGGCAAACTGCTTACCATAGCAGCAGCCGAATAATCCTGACAGGATTAAAATTTAAAAAGTAAAGTCTTTCTCTACCAAACGGCGAAAGAGCTGCAGTATATTTTAATTGAATCCTGATTGATCTCGTACAAAAAGGAATTATATTTATTTATTTTCGCTCGAAGCAGCGGCACCACAATTTTTTTTTTTGACTGATGGCTGGTATTGGCGCGCAGAGAAGTGAAATATAAATCTGATGATATAGAAGGATATCGCTATTGGGCCCCGGCACTTTCACAACTCACCAAGAAACATCAATAGACAGTCACTCCCCAAGCTTCTAATCCTCATGTTCCGGTAGTATAAGTAGATATATGTATATTTTTAATTTTTTTATGTATGTATTTTTTCTTCTTTTGAAAAAAAAAACACAAACCTAATGTTAGGGCAACCTAACGGCTGCCTTAAGTACTTAAACTCGAAGGGCAAGAAATACTTGCCGTTTCAAAAAAGTAGGTTTTTGTTTGGTCTCTTTACATCCCTAATATGTCCTCAGAGGACATACAAAATAATTCTGATTTTGACCAAGTCTTCTCCCGGCTAGTTCAACTGAGCTTGGAAGCGACTCAGAGAGAAGAGCAAGTCAGGCAAGGCCCTCAGCCGCTGACTTTAGAAGAGTATAAAAGAAGAAACAAACAAAATAAAATAACTGAGACATGCATTCCAGGCCCAGTGAAATACAAGAGGAAAAGAGGAGGTAAAAAGTACCTCAAAAGAAGAAAAATAGCTGAGTTATATCAGCAAATTAATTTAAGCACCAATAGTGAAGAAAAAATTAAACTAAAAAATAATGTTAGGAAATTAAGGAAGCAAAAATAATAATAATAAATGTAAAGTTCACAGTAAAATTTTCTCTTTTCAATGTCAAATATTAGATATAAAGGTCCACTTACCTCATCGGAGGAAATACAGAAAGAGATAGACGAATCAGTTCTACCACGTAATTACGAAAAATAGCTGGTTTGGCTAACTCAATTTTGGAAATCGATAGGGATGACTAGGGAACCGACAGTGGAAGATTTAAAAAATCCCACTACTTTAGTAGAAGAAACTAATCGCATGATGAGTTTGTGCGGTTTCCAACCTTGTTGTTAAACAAAAAAAAAAAAGAAATTTTTTATTAATAAATAAATTAAAAAAAAAAAAAAAAATTTTGCCATTTAATTGAATATTGAATAATAGTCTCGTAATGGGAGGTAAGGAATCGAAAGTCAGTGACCCAAACGCTAATGTGGTAAACACAGTTCAAATAATAGACCACACTGAAGCCTTAGATGCAATTAAAATTTACCTTATCGTTATCGTTGTTATCAACGCAGTGAGTTTATTCTTGAAGTTGTATTCAACCCACAATAAATTTCTTAAAAAGAGATACCAGAGCCGCGCAGACGGTCTGGATAAATTTTAATTTGAATTTTTTTTATATATATAATCAATGGATAAATGGGTGGAAATTTCGAATGAACTCGCTGAAAATAAGGTAAATGCAGAAAAATCTTACAAATGCATATGCAAGAGCATAAAAATTAAAACAGAGACAGTAAAGAAACATTTAAATGTTCTACTGTTATCATTAAATAATATAGGAAAAATCATATGCAGAGTAAATCATACTCTAACGAAAGCTCATCAATTGGAATCCTATCAAGTATTTTCGAGTGTCAGAGACAAATTGGTATCCTCGTTATCCAGGTATAACGTTGATGTTGAAATACCAACCTCCTATGAGCAACAAATCGATATCGATTTCGCCGTTTGGTTGTTCGAAGGTGGATCAGATACCGAGGAAGAACAAAAAGACCCCATAAATACCAATAAATCTGCTCAAACAGAGATTTTTGTGCAAGAAGAAACAGCTACACAAACAAATACTGTCACGTCAATTGAACAAAATTCACAAACAGATACAAACATGGCACAAACAACAGTAGCATTTATCAAAACTGCGTCATCGATCTTACCCGAGTTCGATGGCAAACCCGAAAATTTATCAAGTTTTCTGGATGCCCTTGATATCCTAGAACAAATTAAAGAGCAACATGAGGCTATCGCAGTTTCAATGATAAAAACTAAATTAAAAGGCACAGCTAGAAACTTCATAAGCTGTGAAACTTCAATTCAAGAAATTAAACAAAAACTAAAAAGTAAAATAAAGGGTGAGTCAGTGGAAGTTTTAACTGCAAAACTCTTAAACATCCAACAGCGCAGTAAAACTGCAAATCAGTACACTGCTGAGATTGAAAAACTCACAAAATCATTGGAAGGAGCATACATATCCGACGGTCTAACAACCGACCTCGCAACTAAGTATGCTACACAAACAGCTGTCAAAGCTATGTGTAAAAACTGCTCCAATGAGAAAGTAAAAACCATTATGCAAGCTGAACGTTCACCTCAATGAACGAAGCGGTATCTAAATTTACAAACAGTTGCACAGAAGTAACTGGAAACCCAAACTCACTTTTGCACATACGCCAACAAAATTATTTTCGCGGTAATTTCCGCAGGGGTTACCAAAATAACTCTTATAGAGGTAACCAAAGGCGCACATTTCCATCAAGATTAAATAACAATAATAATTATAATAATAATAACAATAATAATAATCGATCTTATCAAAGGTCAGGTAGAAACTTTGGAGCACGAAACTCTAATCGTAACAATACCAGAACGGTAAGAAATGTAAACCAACAGGAAAACCAGCAGACTCCATCTCAACAGTAAATTCTGAAAATAAAAAATTATGTGTTTTCAATTTACACCTAAACAGCTACATATCCTGCGAAACAACTCTAAATAATTCAATTTCAACCCTCCTGATTGATACGGGAGCGGATATTTCAATAATAAACAAGTAAGGAAAGCTGTCTTCGGCTGTGCCGAAGGCTATATACCTTTCATGAATAAGCGTCACGATTTTCACTGTTCGATCCCCAGTACAGCCTGTTTCAATTTAACTATATTTACTATACACATTACACATCTTTGTTATAATTTAAAAAAAACTTACAAAATAATAGGATCCGAGTTATCGGAACAATCGATTGTATGGAGGCTATATATTATACGTGTTCAATTGTACTGACTTACACTATACACATTACATATGTAGAAAGTACTAAAGGTGAAATATTTTACGTTCCTAACTTTTTAAATGCGGAAGTATTGGCCAAAAAACCTTATATCGGAACAACCGGTTGTATGGGGCTAAATATATGTTATATTTACCCGATCTTCTTGATTTTCCTCTACACACTACATAAATTGAAAGTACTCAAGTTGCAAAATTTTATGTTCCTAACTTTTTAATTGCAGAAGTTTTGGCCAAAAACACCTTATATCTGAACAATCGGTTGTATGGGGGCTATATGTTACATTTGCCCGATCTTGTTGATTTTCACTATATACACTACATAAATAGAAAGTACTCGAGTTGCAAAATTTTACGTTCCTAACTTTTAATTGCAGAAGTTTTGGGAAAAAAACCTTATATCTGAACAATCGGTTGTATGGGGGCTATATGTTAAATTTGGCCGATCTTGTTGATTTTCACTATATACACTACATAAATAGAAAGTACTCGAGATGCAAAATTTTACGTTCCTAACTTTTTAATTGCAGAAGTTTTGGCCAAAAAACCTTATATCTGAACAATCGGTTGTATGGGGGCTATATGTTACATTTGCCCGATCTTGTTGATTTTCACTATATACACTACATAAATAGAAAGTACTCGAGTTGCAAAATTTTACGTTCCTAACTTTTTAATTGCAGAAGTTTTGGCCAAAAAACCTTATATCTGAACAATCGGTTGTATGGGGGCTATATGTTACATTTGCCCGATCTGGTTGATTTTCACTATATACACTACATAAATAGAAAGTACTCGAGTTGCAAAATTTTACGTTCCTAACTTTTTAATTGCAGAAGTTTTGGCCAAAAAACCTTATATCTGAACAATCGGTTGTATGGGGGCTATATGTTACATTTGCCCGATCTTGTTGATTTTCACAATATACACTACATAAATAGAAAGTACTCGAGTTGCAAAATTTTACGTTCCTAACTTTCTAATTGCAGAAGTTTTGGCCAAAAAACCTTATATCTGAACAATCGGTTGTATGGGGGCTATATGTTACATTTGCCCGATCTGGTTGATTTTCACTATATACACTACATAAATAGAAAGTACTCGAGTTGCAAAATTTTACGTTTCTAACTTTTTAATTGCGGAAGTTTTGGCCAAAAAACCTTATATCTGAACAATCGGTTGTATGGGGGCTATATGTTATACTGGTCCGATCTTGTCAGTTCCGACAAATGATTCCTATATTACAAAATGGTGGCCACATACAAAATTTCAGCCAGATATCTCAAAAATTGAGGGACTAGTTTGCGTTCAAACAGACAGACGGACAGACGGACAGACGGACAGACGGACATGGCTAAATCAACTCATCTCGTCATCCTGATCATTTCGGTATACTTATTGATGGGTCTATCTCTTCTTCTTCTCATATTTACAAACATCGGACCAAAGTTATAATACCATTTCATGTTCATGAAAGGTATAAAAAGGGTCAAATTGACAGTAATGTCACAATTAATTATTCACAAATAACTGATTTAAAGGGAATAGGTCAAGGTTTAACAAGCACTATTGGAACAGTCAAAGCAGATTTAAAAGATTATTACTTATTGATTGCACATAAATTTCACATAGTTGAAGATAATTTTCCAATTCCTTGTGATGGAATTTTGGGGCTTGATTTTATTAAAAAATATAATTGTATTTTAGATTACAGTAAAAATGGAGACAGCCTAATACTACGCCCATATGATTACCCAGAAAACATTATAATAGAAATGACAAATAGACCATCCGTTAATTGCATAACAATACCTGCAAGATCGGAAGTAATCCGACAAGTACATATTGAAAATAGTAATTCCGATTTATTAATACCTCACCAAAAATTAGGAGAAGGCATTTTTATTGCAAACACCTTAGTAAATTCGCAACAAACATTCATTAGAGTCATTAATACAACAAATAAAAATGCAACTATTCAAAATTTTAAAATTAACACAGAAAATTTAAATGATTATACAATAGTAAATACTAAATCTGAATCAGCAAAAAATAATAAAGAAAAATTAGAAAAATTAAATAAAAATTTCCCACCTTTCGCTAGTCAATCACTTAATACATTATGCTCAGAATTCATTGATATATTTTCATTAGATACAGAACCAATTACTGCTAATAATTTTTACAAACAAAAATTGCATATGAAAGATAATACCCCTATCTACATTAAAAATTATAGATTACCTCAAGCCCAAAAAGGTGAAATTAATAAGCAAATTAATAAATTAATTAAAGATGACATAATAGAGCCGTCTATGTCAGAATATAATAGCCCAATTCTTCTGGTACCGAAAAAACCGTTACCAGGAAAAACGATAAAAGATGGAGATTGGTAGTCGATTACCGACAGGTAAATAAAAAACTAACAGCGGATAAATTCCCATTGCCAAGAATTGATGATATCTTGGATCAATTAGGTAGAGCTAAATATTTCTCATGTCTGGACTTGATGTCCGGCTTTCATCAAATTGAATTACATAAAGACTCTAAAGACATCACATCGTTTACGGCGGACGATGACACATATCGTTTCAAAAGATTGCCATACGGTTTAAAAGTAGCACCTAATTCATTTCAACGAATGATGACACTAGCATTCGCTGGCCTTAAGCCATCCCAAGCTTTTCTATATATGGATGATTTAGTGGTATTAGGGTGCTCTGAAAAACACATGATTACAAATTTGAGAGATGTATTTTCTACTTGCAGAAAATATAATTTAAAATTACATCCGGATAAATGTTTATTTTTTAACCAAGAAGTCACTTACCTTGGACATAAATGCACAAATAAAGGAATTTTGCCCGATCCTAGTAAATATGAAATTGTTTTAAATTATCCAATACCAAAAAGTGCTGACGAAATTAAACGTTTTGTAGCATTTTGTAATTATTACCGAAGATTTGTTCCAAATTTTGCAGCTCATTCCAGAATTTTAACAAGATTGTGTAAAAAGAATGTTTCTTTCGATTGGACAGAAGAATGTCAAAAAGCTTTTGTCTATTTGAGGGAAGCATTAATACACCCAAATATTTTGCAATATCCAGATTTTGATAAAGAATTTTGTATAACAACAGATGCCAGTGGATTTGCCTGCGGCGCAGTTCTTAGTCAAGAATATGAAGGCAAACAATTACCAATTGCCTATGCGTCAAGAGCATTCACAAAAGGTGAAAGCAACAAAGCCACAATCGAAAAAGAGTTGGCAGCAATCCATTGGGCTATAAGTATTTTAGACCATATGTTTATGGCAGAAAATTTTTGATTAAAACAGACCACCGCCCCTTAACATACTTATTTTCGATGAAAAATCCCTCATCGAAATTAACTAGAGTTCGATTAGAGTTGGAGGAATATGACTTTGAGGTGGAGTACATAGCTGGAAAAGAAAACTATGTAGCGGATGCACTTTCACGCATCAATATAAATGATTTAAAAGAAATGTCAATTAAGGCATGTCAAATATTAAAAGTTACGACTAGATCGGAAACTAAACAAAAAACTAATAATAATAAAAATATTAGTAAAGAATTTAAAAGTCACATTGAGAACCCAATAATATATGAAGCGCTAAATAAATGTGAAGTAAAAAAGCTAGCTCAGCTCGTTTTCGACCCCCCGAAACTGCAGTTCAAAAAGGGAAAGAAAATTTGTAGCAAAATAGATATTAATGATTTAATTGTTGAGGCGAAGGTTGACTCAGGCCAATCCTTTGCCAGGCTTTCAAATGAAGCCGGCAATTCATCTATTAATAATAATTCAATTGTTGAGGCGAAGATTGATTTAGACCAATTCTTTGCCAGGCTAATGAAAGAGGCCGACAATTTGGAAATAAATAAAATACAGTTGTCCTTAGGAGACAAATTGTTTAAGAATAATTATACTCGAGTAAGCACATTTAAAGAAATCGGTACCAAAGTTCTCAAAAATTTAACAATTGCATTAACTCCGGAGGTTATGCATGTGACTGATAAAGATACAATTAAAAGTATATTGAAAAAATATCGTGACTGGTGGCCACCCAGGAATCAATCGCACAAATAATAAAATTAGACAAAAATATTATTGGAGAAATATGAAAAATGATATTAAGAATTATATTAAAAAATGTATTAAATGCAGTAAAAATAAAGTAAATAAAAACTTAAAAGAACCAATGATCATAACAGAAACGCCCACAAAAGCTTTTGATACGGTGCAAATCGATACAATTGGACCATTGCACGTGTCAATAAATGGAAATGAATATGCGGTTACCATAGTATGTGATTTGACAAAGTATTTGATGGCAATTCCAATTGCGAGTAAACACGCGAAAATAGTAGCAAAAGCCATTTTTGAAAACTTTATTTTGGTATATGGTTGTATGAAAACCATCATAACTGATATGGGGACTGAATACAAAAACAACGTATTTGAGGAATTGTGTAAACTTTTAAAAATTGAACACAAAACTTCTACCCCATATCACCATCAAACTTTAGGCACCGTCGAGCGTAGCCACAGAACTTTTAATGAATACATTCGTTCTTACATATCCATTGCCAAAAATGATTGGGACGAATATTTGAAATATTTTGCGTATTGTTACAATACAACACCATCTACGGTTCATGGCTATTGTCCATTTGAACTGGTTTTTGGAAAAATACCCCTGACTTACGATTTTTTACAAGAAAATATTATTAGCCCGGTTTATAATTACGAGGCTTATGATAAAGAAATTAAATTCAGGTTGCAAATCGCGCAACAAAGAGCTAACCAATTAGTAAAAGAAGCTAAAGAAAAACAAAAAATTTATTATGATAAAAATCTTCAGGTTAAAGAAATTAGTATAGGAGATTTAGTCTTAGTTAAAAACGAAGCAGGTCATAAATTAGATAATAAGTATAAAGGGCCCTACAAAGTAATAAAGATCGATCAAAATAATAACTTTACTTTAATTCCATATAATTTAGAACAAATAAACTCAAATAACCAATTAAGCGATAAGAGCATCATAATTCATAAAAATAGGCTTAAGTTGTTTGAATAAATTCATTTTTTTTAATTCTTAACTTTTACTCATTTTTCACTTAAAATTTTACGAGCATAAGCAAATAGTTGTATACAAAATATGTTTAAGTTTCATCATAAACAAAAACCAAGCACTCATTTGAAAAAAAAAATTCAACAGAAAAACCTGAATACAAAATAGAAAAATGTATCATATGAAAATTTTTACAAGTAAACAAACATCTAAAAACATTAGTTATTCAACACTTGAAAATAATAATAAACAAAACTGAAACATTGTAAAACCAACACAGAACATAAAAAATTTTGTAAACAAATATCAAACAATAAAAATTTTAAAGTATCAATTGAAAACTCATAATTTAATTGTAGATATGTATAAGAAAAAAAAAAAACCACTTAAGTATATCACAGTAATAAAATCGTTCATATGTATGTATTCACGATTTTTTTTTTGGAAAGGAGGTGTAGTATATCAGAGCATGTCACTTTAACAACGATGCACACGCCGAGTTCTAAGGCATGGAATGTAAACATTCTGCAGCGTCAACGTATTTCTAATTACGTTCAGTTTCTCACGCTAACTACAAGAACAGCACAAGCTATGGAGTAACGTCGGTTTGCATGCGCTAGCCACATATGTGTGGATGTGAGCGACTGCATTATTGGCGACTCCACGCTTGGTACATGTATGTATGTATATGACTGCATTGCTAGCAGCATAACATGTATATATGTTTGTGTGCACGTTGGTGACTGCACTGAGATATACTCGGACCTATGCAGATATGAATATGTGTACATATGTGCATGGAGTTAGGCTTAGCTTGTAAGAATTAAAGTAAATATGTATTGTAGTAAATAAGCAGTACATAAGAGGTGTAAGCTATAAATAAGAAGCTGATTTTGAAATAAAGGCATTCATATTGGCAGACGGCACTCGAAAGGGTGCCTTTCCCAAATTTTCTGTAGTTTTTATTTAAAACTTTTAGACACCGATGGAAAGGAAATTGAAAAAAACTGACGGTATATTTTCAGGGGCGTCCCCGAAATTTAAGGATGGCGGTACGGGGCTAGCGACCCCTCGACCCTCTGAAGTTTTTATTGGTCGAATTTTCGATCATAAGCGATACTAGTTCATATAAATCGATGTCATAAATCCATCAGTGACGAGTTTCACACAGTCGAATAAGTTTTCAAAAATGCACCGCCATATTGGATCCACCATTTTGAATTTAAAAAAAACCGATATCGGATTCGTAATCAGACAACTCATAAACCCCCGAGTACCAAGTTTCAATAAAATCCAATTAGTTTTCAAAAAAAATCACCGCCATGTTGGACCCGCCATTTTAAATTTAAAAAGACTGACATCGGATTCATAATCAGCGATGTCATAAACCTTCTAGATGCGAAATATATCCAAAAAACCAAGGCGCAATGGGGTCAGCGTAGGCGTTTTAGTTGGACCGTTTTCAATTTCGAAACATATTTTCAGGAGTTAAACCCTTTCTACTCATCCAAGAAGGCTATTGAATTGCAGGAATATTCCTCAATGAAAACAGAATAACAACGCACAAAAACGCAAATTTTTACTGCACTTAAACATGTTAGAATTACATTAAATTTGCAAGCATCTCATTTTTCACAAGGAACCATATTTCGGGGTAGCGTTTTAGATTTTCTAAAAAAAAAAAAATTTGAACCACTCTAGTACTTATGTTATGGGGAAAAGAGAAATGCTTTACAAAAATTATAATAGGTGTCAAAATCACATAGAAGTAACTACAGAGTCAGATCTTAATAAAATTATGTAATCAATATAAATAGACAAGGGAATAATTTGTATTTATTGCGAAAATGATGACCTTTTTATTGAATTTCAAAATATTTATCTTACTTATTTTAATAAAACATCGTTGACCTTATATCGATCAAACATAAAGCTAATTCAAATAACTGACCAAAACGATATATTGACTATAATTGAAAATGAACATCTTCGCAATAACAAGAGAGGTATACCAGAAGTATTTTTAGAGTTGAAAAATAAATATTTTTACCCGAATCTTTATAAAACGATAACCCTTTACATAAATAATTGTTAAATTTGTACTATAGCTAAGCACGACAGAAATCCCTTAAAAATTCCTTATCAAATTACGAAACCCGTATCCACTTTAATGACATAGTTCATATAGATTAGACTGTGCCAAAATAAAAAATTTCTCTTTTTCAAAAATTATATTTTTTTTTTTAAGTAAGGTGAAAAAAATTACTGTAATTTTTTCAGACTTTTAACCCTACGATGAGGGACAGTTCTGAACCTCACAACCGTGTAAAAAGGTCCCTACGGACCTTTTTTTTTTGTAAGTCATGTTTTTTTCATATAAACAATTTTTATTTTTATTTTTTTTGCTTGAATTTTCTTAAGCCTATTATAAAAAAGTTTAAAAATTATTGTTGTTTAGCGTGTACTTTCGCAAACAGCGTTGCCGCAGCCGAAGCAGTATGTCCGCGTTTTCCGCTGTCGCCCGTACTAAAGAAAGGGCAAGGGCGACATGACGGTCTACTTGACCTAGCCGCAAACGACGGTGCATTGCCTTGCATCGGACTTGGTAATGCCTGAAATGAAAAAAAAAAAAAACCAATGGCGGCGATATATCAACAGGTTGTCATAACCTCTAACAAGATTTTTAGCCGAGCTTCTCTTTCCAACTTGTGGTGTGTTGCTTTTTAGTTTTCCTACAAGTTGACGGGACCTACAGTTTTTTGCCGACTCCGAACGGCACTTGCAAAGCAAATGTATTGTTTGCAAAGAAGCTTCTCATGGCAGAAATACACTCGGAGAGTTTGCCAAACTACTGCCGAGGGGCGACCCCGTTTAGAAAAATTGTTTTTCTAAATAATTTTTGATGTTACTTTTGCCGGGAATCGAACCGCCACGACTAGGTGTAGAAGGCCGAACACTTAACCGCTACACCACGGCGATCGCAAAACAAATAAATATATATTCTATTCTTGATTTTGACGATGTTTTTCTTACCCTGGCATCGACTGCTTCCATCGCATTTCGTATGCTTGGATATGAGGTTAAAACATGGCCAACGGCCATCGTTGTGTTGCTCTTTTGGTATCAACGCCGCATTTGTTGGCGTTGTAATCTAATATGGCATAGGGCTTCCGCTTCTCGGTTTACTCGTCAACGCGGCAGGTGTAGTGCATTGTGGAGAGAAGGTTCACCACTTTACTTTTTTTCGACACGTATGAGCATAACGCTATATCCCCTTCGTTGAACCCAAATAATGTACTGTTGATGGTGCGCTTCGGGTTCTTCTTGAACTCCTGTGAAATGAATGTTTTGTTGTAGCGCACTGTACCAACAAACCAACGATAGTACGTTCACGTAAGTCGTAATCCGAAATAGTAGTGGTCGAAGTAGGAGTAATTTCAGTTTGAAAAGGCAAAAAGGTCCCTATGGACCTTCTCACTCATCGGAGGGTTAAATTAAAGTCTAGAGGTCTATCATCGCTAGTTTAGATTTTACAGACTTTACCTCATATTTGGTATAAAAACGACAAACCATTGCTTTAAAACACCATTTACCTGAACATATTTTTGAAGGAAATCGAATTCCCTACAAAATTTGCATTGACCAAAATTTTCTCAGACTAGCCGTTTTCTGGTATTCCAGCCTCAAACAATAGCATGTTTTTTCGATTTCTCATTTTTTCTTTCAAAAATTTATTAATTTTAGTATAATTTAAACTTACTACTAGAAAACTTTTGTAATTTTTTTTTTATTCTCATAAAATGTAATACTATCTAATAAATACAATATTTGCGAGGACACAAATAACTTAGGGAGGAGAGTTACATAATAATCCTATACTAGTATATCCCGTGGTCGAAATTCGACCAATTTAAAATAGTTGAACTTATTCAAACATCTGATCAACTTTTTGTCAATAGCTGCCTTTAGGACCCGTGGCCGAACCTCGACCAACTTAAATGTATACATTAAAAACTCATCTATAGGCAAAATGAGGCCATCAAAGAATTTAAAAAATAGCGGCTGTTATTATATAATAAAAATATTAAATTACAGCAGCCCTTTCCAAAATTATTTATGGCAAATGCCATGCAAATATTCGGTTTTCGAGATTTTATGTTGCACTTGAATAATCGGATGATGACATTGTGCTTAACAAATAGCCACTAATTTATGCGATCGTTTTGAGCAGGTGAAGAACAAAAAAATATTAGGTTGAAAATTAAGTAAATTGTAATAGTTAAGATTAAAGGTTTTTTAATATAAAAAAAAACATAATTTAAGAAAAAAAAGGAATATTCCGCAACCGGGTCTTGCTACTGTGCACACCGTATTCTATACGCTCACCGCCGCGCCATTACCTTATGCACAAAGCAGTTTAAGAATTAACAATATACCAACAACAAAGTTAGACTATTAATATAAACTAGTATATCCCGTGGTCGAAATTCGACCAATTTAAAATAGTTGAACTTATTCAAACATCTGATCAACTTTTTGTCAATAGCTGCCTTTAGGACCCGTGGCCGAACCTCGACCAACTTAAATGTATACATTAAAAACTCATCTATAGGCAAAATGAGGCCATCAAAGAATTTAAAAAATAGCGGCTGTTATTATATAATAAAAATATTAAATTACAGCAGCCCTTTCCAAAATTATTTATGGCAAATGCCATGCAAATATTCGGTTTTCGGGATTTTATGTTGCACTTGAATAATCGGATGATGAGATTGTGCTTAACAAATAGCCACTAATTTATGCGATCGTTTTGAGCAGGTGAAGAACAAAAAAATATTAGGTTGAAAATTAAGTAAATTGTAATAGTTAAGATTAAAGGTTTTTTAATATAAAAAAAAAAACATAATTTAAGAAAAAAAAGGAATATTCCGCAACCGGGTCTTGCAACTGTGCACACCGTATTCTATACGCTCACCGCCGCGCCATTAACTTATGCACAAAGCAGTTATCAAATTCTGCAATTAGGCTTTATGAGAATCAGAATTTAAAAATTAACAATATACCAACAACAAAGTTAGACTATTAATATAAATAATGGACCGAAGTACTCAATGAGCGAAGGAGTGAAAATAATTTCTCTAATAATAGGGGGAGCTTATTGAGTGAAAGAATGAAATTCATTTTGTAGAAATATGAGTTCTATTTATAGAAATTTATTATTTAGTGTTGGTAAGTTACAAATGCTGGTTAGGGCAAATCTAGGCTTTTGCAAAAACAGTTAAAGGTTTTTCTAGCTTTTTTCTTTATCCATAACTTAGCAATATTTAGAAGACATTTTAATTTGATTTTTGATTTGATTTAAAAAAAAAAAATGTATTCAAAGTGGTAAAATCAGCCAAAATCTAGCCTTTTGTAAAAACTGTTAAAGGTTTTTCTATCTTTTTTCCTTAACCATAACTTAAAAATATTTAAAAATACATTTCTTATCGATTTTTGATTTGATTTTTGAAACAAATAGTACGTATATTGATTAAAAAAAAAATATTCAAAAGTGGTGAAACCGGGCAAAATGTAGCCTTTTGCAAAAACAGTTTGAGGATTTTCTAGCCTTAGCCAGAACTTAGAAATATTTAAAAAGACATTTCATATCGATTTTTGATTTGATTTTTGAAAAAAAATGTGGGTATGTTGATTTAAAAAAAAGTTATTCAAAATTGGTTAAACCGGGCAAAATCTAGCCTTATGGAAAAAACAGTTTGAGGGTTTTTAAGCTTTTTTCCTCAACCATAGCTTAGAAATATTTAAAAAGAGATTTTGTATCGATTTTTGATTTGATTTTTGAAAAAAATAGTACGTATATTGATTTAAAAAAAAAAAATATTCAAAAGTGGTGAAACCGGGCTAAATGTAGGCTTTGAGGATTTTCTAGCTTTTTTCCTTATCCGTAACTTAGAAATATTTAAAAAGACATTTCATATCGATTTTTGATTTGATTTAAAAAAAAAATGTGGGTATGTTGATTTAAAAAAAAAGTTATTCAAAAGTGGTTAAACCTCGCAAAATCTGGCCTTATGCAAAAACAGTTTGAGGGTTTTCTAGCTTTTTTCCTTAACCCTAACTTGAAAATATTTAAAAAGACATTTTATATTGATTTTTGATTTGATTTTTTAAAAAAAATGTAGGTATATTGAAACCGGGAAAAATGTAGCCTTTTGGAAAAACAGATTGAGGGTTTTCTAGCTTTTTGCATTAACCATAACTTAGAAATATTAAAAAGACATTTTATATTGATTTTTTTTTTTTTATTCAAAAGTGGTCAGATTTTGTCTAGACTTGTTTGGTGTTCGGGTTGTAAATTTGGATGAATAGAAATGAGTTGTTGTCTTTAGTAATATTTTAGTTGACCTCTAACCACTTCGTTTAGTACAAAATTTAAGGACCTGTGAAAAATTATGGAAATTTATATTTCAAAATTTATAGAAATAATCTACCGAAGTCCGATAAACAGAACAATATCCCCCTTATTCATAAAAAATATAAAAGGTTTATTAAGCTCTTATTATTCAAAATTGGTATGAAAATGTCATTTTAAAAAGCTTTATAAACCAATTTTATTTTTTATGAATATGAGGGTATGTTTAAAAAAATTTTAATTTTCGGAAAAACTTACCAAAAAACCCAAATTGTATAAGCGGTTATCTCATTTCTATAATGGGTGGTATGTATGTATATTTATGAAAATATTCGCAGTAAGTTTTTTCCGAAAAAAGTATCACAAATATAAAAATATGTCTTATGAAATTTAAATGAGCTTATAAAAAATCAAGATTAGAAATACTCATATACCTAACGATGTTTAAAAAAAAAAAACAATTTTCAATGAAAAAAAAAATTGAAGCCCGGAGCTGTTCTCGAACCTACAACAGTTCGCTCGCTATCCGATGCGCTAACCACTGCTCTACTGCTTTATCTACGAATTTATTGTCAAATCACCAATTCAAGCTGTATGGGCAATGAGCGAGAGAATGAAAATAGTTTCTCTAATAAAAGGAGGAGCTTGTCGAGTGAAAGATTGAAAGGTTCATTTTGCAGAAAATGAGTTCTTTTTATAGAAATTTATTATACAGGCGTGTTTTTAAATCTTTTTAGAGGGATTAATTACAAATTCTGGTTAGGTCAAAAAAAGTTTGAGGATTTTCTAGCTTTTTTCTTTAACCATAACTTAGCAATATTTAAAAGACACTTTATATGGATTTTTCTTTTGATTTAAAGAAAAAAAAATGTATATTGATTTTTAAAAAAATTCTATTCAATTTGGTCTAGACTTGTTTGGGGCTCGGGTTGCGAATTTGCCCTTTTAAAAGTTAATACATATATACATTTGAAAAGAAATTATTTGTTGTCTTCAGTAAAATTTAAGATTTCCGCTTATCACTTGGTTTAGTTCAAAATAACGTAGTATCCATAAAATATTTTGTCGATTTTTATACATTAATTAAGGAATTTATCAGCAACTCTATCTCAATCGATAGATTTTGAAAAAAATTCGCAAATTGCAGCTTTCATCTTCAAAAATTAGAGCAGTCAGACTTATATTAATGGTAATTTTTTGAAATATTTACCAAAAAAAAAAACAAAAAGAAATTGTATAAGCGGTTATAGCATTTCTATAATGGGTGGTATGTATGTATATTTATGATATAAAATTATTATTTCACATGGCTTTCCGTAAACTAAAAATATTCGCACCAAATTTTTTTCTTCTCGAAAATAGAGATCACAAACATAAAAATATTGTTTATAAAAATATTAAAAAGTCAAGATTAGAAATATAAAAATATATAAAAAATATAAACAATTTTCAATGACAAAAAAGAAAAAAATTTTGGCCTATAGCTGTGTAACTAACTGTACTCGAACCATCAACCGCTCGACCACTACCCCCTAACGCTTTCCACTGGGCTATCGCTTTATTTACAAATTGATTGTCAGATAACCAATTTAAGTTGCATGAAAAATTTTCATTCGCTTATTACAGATAAATGAAGCAGTATTGGTTATATATTAGATAATTGTGCACTGCCTTAGAGGTATGCCAACAAATAAATATGCATTTCATAAATATTTATGCATATTTAGTATGGGTTTAAGCTTGGCAATGGTTTATATGTAAAATTTGTTAGCCTATTAATATAATAGATAATGGACCGAAGTACTCAATGAGCGAAGGAGTGAAAATAATTTCTCTAATAATAGGGGGAGCTTATTGAGTGAAAGAATGAAATTCATTTTGTAGAAATATGAGTTCTATTTATAGAAATTTATTATTTAGTGTTGGTAAGTTACAAATGCTGGTTAGGGCAAATCTAGGCTTTTGCAAAAACAGTTAAAGGTTTTTCTAGCTTTTTTCTTTATCCATAACTTAGCAATATTTAGAAGACATTTTAATTTGATTTTTGATTTGATTTAAAAAAAAAAAATGTATTCAAAGTGGTAAAATCAGCCAAAATCTAGCCTTTTGTAAAAACTGTTAAAGGTTTTTCTATCTTTTTTCCTTAACCATAACTTAAAAATATTTAAAAATACATTTCTTATCGATTTTTGATTTGATTTTTGAAACAAATAGTACGTATATTGATTAAAAAAAAAATATTCAAAAGTGGTGAAACCGGGCAAAATGTAGCCTTTTGCAAAAACAGTTTGAGGATTTTCTAGCCTTAGCCAGAACTTAGAAATATTTAAAAAGACATTTCATATCGATTTTTGATTTGATTTTTGAAAAAAAATGTGGGTATGTTGATTTAAAAAAAAGTTATTCAAAATTGGTTAAACCGGGCAAAATCTAGCCTTATGGAAAAAACAGTTTGAGGGTTTTTAAGCTTTTTTCCTCAACCATAGCTTAGAAATATTTAAAAAGAGATTTTGTATCGATTTTTGATTTGATTTTTGAAAAAAATAGTACGTATATTGATTTAAAAAAAAAAAATATTCAAAAGTGGTGAAACCGGGCTAAATGTAGGCTTTGAGGATTTTCTAGCTTTTTTCCTTATCCGTAACTTAGAAATATTTAAAAAGACATTTCATATCGATTTTTGATTTGATTTAAAAAAAAAATGTGGGTATGTTGATTTAAAAAAAAAGTTATTCAAAAGTGGTTAAACCTCGCAAAATCTGGCCTTATGCAAAAACAGTTTGAGGGTTTTCTAGCTTTTTTCCTTAACCCTAACTTGAAAATATTTAAAAAGACATTTTATATTGATTTTTGATTTGATTTTTTAAAAAAAATGTAGGTATATTGAAACCGGGAAAAATGTAGCCTTTTGGAAAAACAGATTGAGGGTTTTCTAGCTTTTTGCATTAACCATAACTTAGAAATATTAAAAAGACATTTTATATTGATTTTTTTTTTTTTATTCAAAAGTGGTCAGATTTTGTCTAGACTTGTTTGGTGTTCGGGTTGTAAATTTGGATGAATAGAAATGAGTTGTTGTCTTTAGTAATATTTTAGTTGACCTCTAACCACTTCGTTTAGTACAAAATTTAAGGACCTGTGAAAAATTATGGAAATTTATATTTCAAAATTTATAGAAATAATCTACCGAAGTCCGATAAACAGAACAATATCCCCCTTATTCATAAAAAATATAAAAGGTTTATTAAGCTCTTATTATTCAAAATTGGTATGAAAATGTCATTTTAAAAAGCTTTATAAACCAATTTTATTTTTTATGAATATGAGGGTATGTTTAAAAAAATTTTAATTTTCGGAAAAACTTACCAAAAAACCCAAATTGTATAAGCGGTTATCTCATTTCTATAATGGGTGGTATGTATGTATATTTATGAAAATATTCGCAGTAAGTTTTTTCCGAAAAAAGTATCACAAATATAAAAATATGTCTTATGAAATTTAAATGAGCTTATAAAAAATCAAGATTAGAAATACTCATATACCTAACGATGTTTAAAAAAAAAAAACAATTTTCAATGAAAAAAAAAATTGAAGCCCGGAGCTGTTCTCGAACCTACAACAGTTCGCTCGCTATCCGATGCGCTAACCACTGCTCTACTGCTTTATCTACGAATTTATTGTCAAATCACCAATTCAAGCTGTATGGGCAATGAGCGAGAGAATGAAAATAGTTTCTCTAATAAAAGGAGGAGCTTGTCGAGTGAAAGATTGAAAGGTTCATTTTGCAGAAAATGAGTTCTTTTTATAGAAATTTATTATACAGGCGTGTTTTTAAATCTTTTTAGAGGGATTAATTACAAATTCTGGTTAGGTCAAAAAAAGTTTGAGGATTTTCTAGCTTTTTTCTTTAACCATAACTTAGCAATATTTAAAAGACACTTTATATGGATTTTTCTTTTGATTTAAAGAAAAAAAAATGTATATTGATTTTTAAAAAAATTCTATTCAATTTGGTCTAGACTTGTTTGGGGCTCGGGTTGCGAATTTGCCCTTTTAAAAGTTAATACATATATACATTTGAAAAGAAATTATTTGTTGTCTTCAGTAAAATTTAAGATTTCCGCTTATCACTTGGTTTAGTTCAAAATAACGTAGTATCCATAAAATATTTTGTCGATTTTTATACATTAATTAAGGAATTTATCAGCAACTCTATCTCAATCGATAGATTTTGAAAAAAATTCGCAAATTGCAGCTTTCATCTTCAAAAATTAGAGCAGTCAGACTTATATTAATGGTAATTTTTTGAAATATTTACCAAAAAAAAAAACAAAAAGAAATTGTATAAGCGGTTATAGCATTTCTATAATGGGTGGTATGTATGTATATTTATGATATAAAATTATTATTTCACATGGCTTTCCGTAAACTAAAAATATTCGCACCAAATTTTTTTCTTCTCGAAAATAGAGATCACAAACATAAAAATATTGTTTATAAAAATATTAAAAAGTCAAGATTAGAAATATAAAAATATATAAAAAATATAAACAATTTTCAATGACAAAAAAGAAAAAAATTTTGGCCTATAGCTGTGTAACTAACTGTACTCGAACCATCAACCGCTCGACCACTACCCCCTAACGCTTTCCACTGGGCTATCGCTTTATTTACAAATTGATTGTCAGATAACCAATTTAAGTTGCATGAAAAATTTTCATTCGCTTATTACAGATAAATGAAGCAGTATTGGTTATATATTAGATAATTGTGCACTGCCTTAGAGGTATGCCAACAAATAAATATGCATTTCATAAATATTTATGCATATTTAGTATGGGTTTAAGCTTGGCAATGGTTTATATGTAAAATTTGTTAGCCTATTAATATAATAGATAATGGACCGAAGTACTCAATGAGCGAAGGAGTGAAAATAATTTCTCTAATAATAGGGGGAGCTTATTGAGTGAAAGAATGAAATTCATTTTGTAGAAATATGAGTTCTATTTATAGAAATTTATTATTTAGTGTTGGTAAGTTACAAATGCTGGTTAGGGCAAATCTAGGCTTTTGCAAAAACAGTTAAAGGTTTTTCTAGCTTTTTTCTTTATCCATAACTTAGCAATATTTAGAAGACATTTTAATTTGATTTTTGATTTGATTTAAAAAAAAAAAATGTATTCAAAGTGGTAAAATCAGCCAAAATCTAGCCTTTTGTAAAAACTGTTAAAGGTTTTTCTATCTTTTTTCCTTAACCATAACTTAAAAATATTTAAAAATACATTTCTTATCGATTTTTGATTTGATTTTTGAAACAAATAGTACGTATATTGATTAAAAAAAAAATATTCAAAAGTGGTGAAACCGGGCAAAATGTAGCCTTTTGCAAAAACAGTTTGAGGATTTTCTAGCCTTAGCCAGAACTTAGAAATATTTAAAAAGACATTTCATATCGATTTTTGATTTGATTTTTGAAAAAAAATGTGGGTATGTTGATTTAAAAAAAAGTTATTCAAAATTGGTTAAACCGGGCAAAATCTAGCCTTATGGAAAAAACAGTTTGAGGGTTTTTAAGCTTTTTTCCTCAACCATAGCTTAGAAATATTTAAAAAGAGATTTTGTATCGATTTTTGATTTGATTTTTGAAAAAAATAGTACGTATATTGATTTAAAAAAAAAAAATATTCAAAAGTGGTGAAACCGGGCTAAATGTAGGCTTTGAGGATTTTCTAGCTTTTTTCCTTATCCGTAACTTAGAAATATTTAAAAAGACATTTCATATCGATTTTTGATTTGATTTAAAAAAAAAATGTGGGTATGTTGATTTAAAAAAAAAGTTATTCAAAAGTGGTTAAACCTCGCAAAATCTGGCCTTATGCAAAAACAGTTTGAGGGTTTTCTAGCTTTTTTCCTTAACCCTAACTTGAAAATATTTAAAAAGACATTTTATATTGATTTTTGATTTGATTTTTTAAAAAAAATGTAGGTATATTGAAACCGGGAAAAATGTAGCCTTTTGGAAAAACAGATTGAGGGTTTTCTAGCTTTTTGCATTAACCATAACTTAGAAATATTAAAAAGACATTTTATATTGATTTTTTTTTTTTTATTCAAAAGTGGTCAGATTTTGTCTAGACTTGTTTGGTGTTCGGGTTGTAAATTTGGATGAATAGAAATGAGTTGTTGTCTTTAGTAATATTTTAGTTGACCTCTAACCACTTCGTTTAGTACAAAATTTAAGGACCTGTGAAAAATTATGGAAATTTATATTTCAAAATTTATAGAAATAATCTACCGAAGTCCGATAAACAGAACAATATCCCCCTTATTCATAAAAAATATAAAAGGTTTATTAAGCTCTTATTATTCAAAATTGGTATGAAAATGTCATTTTAAAAAGCTTTATAAACCAATTTTATTTTTTATGAATATGAGGGTATGTTTAAAAAAATTTTAATTTTCGGAAAAACTTACCAAAAAACCCAAATTGTATAAGCGGTTATCTCATTTCTATAATGGGTGGTATGTATGTATATTTATGAAAATATTCGCAGTAAGTTTTTTCCGAAAAAAGTATCACAAATATAAAAATATGTCTTATGAAATTTAAATGAGCTTATAAAAAATCAAGATTAGAAATACTCATATACCTAACGATGTTTAAAAAAAAAAAACAATTTTCAATGAAAAAAAAAATTGAAGCCCGGAGCTGTTCTCGAACCTACAACAGTTCGCTCGCTATCCGATGCGCTAACCACTGCTCTACTGCTTTATCTACGAATTTATTGTCAAATCACCAATTCAAGCTGTATGGGCAATGAGCGAGAGAATGAAAATAGTTTCTCTAATAAAAGGAGGAGCTTGTCGAGTGAAAGATTGAAAGGTTCATTTTGCAGAAAATGAGTTCTTTTTATAGAAATTTATTATACAGGCGTGTTTTTAAATCTTTTTAGAGGGATTAATTACAAATTCTGGTTAGGTCAAAAAAAGTTTGAGGATTTTCTAGCTTTTTTCTTTAACCATAACTTAGCAATATTTAAAAGACACTTTATATGGATTTTTCTTTTGATTTAAAGAAAAAAAAATGTATATTGATTTTTAAAAAAATTCTATTCAATTTGGTCTAGACTTGTTTGGGGCTCGGGTTGCGAATTTGCCCTTTTAAAAGTTAATACATATATACATTTGAAAAGAAATTATTTGTTGTCTTCAGTAAAATTTAAGATTTCCGCTTATCACTTGGTTTAGTTCAAAATAACGTAGTATCCATAAAATATTTTGTCGATTTTTATACATTAATTAAGGAATTTATCAGCAACTCTATCTCAATCGATAGATTTTGAAAAAAATTCGCAAATTGCAGCTTTCATCTTCAAAAATTAGAGCAGTCAGACTTATATTAATGGTAATTTTTTGAAATATTTACCAAAAAAAAAAACAAAAAGAAATTGTATAAGCGGTTATAGCATTTCTATAATGGGTGGTATGTATGTATATTTATGATATAAAATTATTATTTCACATGGCTTTCCGTAAACTAAAAATATTCGCACCAAATTTTTTTCTTCTCGAAAATAGAGATCACAAACATAAAAATATTGTTTATAAAAATATTAAAAAGTCAAGATTAGAAATATAAAAATATATAAAAAATATAAACAATTTTCAATGACAAAAAAGAAAAAAATTTTGGCCTATAGCTGTGTAACTAACTGTACTCGAACCATCAACCGCTCGACCACTACCCCCTAACGCTTTCCACTGGGCTATCGCTTTATTTACAAATTGATTGTCAGATAACCAATTTAAGTTGCATGAAAAATTTTCATTCGCTTATTACAGATAAATGAAGCAGTATTGGTTATATATTAGATAATTGTGCACTGCCTTAGAGGTATGCCAACAAATAAATATGCATTTCATAAATATTTATGCATATTTAGTATGGGTTTAAGCTTGGCAATGGTTTATATGTAAAATTTGTTAGCCTATTAATATAATAGATTTATTATTTAGTGTTGGTAAGTTACAAATGCTGGTTAGGGCAAATCTAGGCTTTTGCAAAAACAGTTAAAGGTTTTTCTAGCTTTTTTCTTTATCCATAACTTAGCAATATTTAGAAGACATTTTAATTTGATTTTTGATTTGATTTAAAAAAAAAAAATGTATTCAAAGTGGTAAAATCAGCCAAAATCTAGCCTTTTGTAAAAACTGTTAAAGGTTTTTCTATCTTTTTTCCTTAACCATAACTTAAAAATATTTAAAAATACATTTCTTATCGATTTTTGATTTGATTTTTGAAACAAATAGTACGTATATTGATTAAAAAAAAAATATTCAAAAGTGGTGAAACCGGGCAAAATGTAGCCTTTTGCAAAAACAGTTTGAGGATTTTCTAGCCTTAGCCAGAACTTAGAAATATTTAAAAAGACATTTCATATCGATTTTTGATTTGATTTTTGAAAAAAAATGTGGGTATGTTGATTTAAAAAAAAGTTATTCAAAATTGGTTAAACCGGGCAAAATCTAGCCTTATGGAAAAAACAGTTTGAGGGTTTTTAAGCTTTTTTCCTCAACCATAGCTTAGAAATATTTAAAAAGAGATTTTGTATCGATTTTTGATTTGATTTTTGAAAAAAATAGTACGTATATTGATTTAAAAAAAAAAAATATTCAAAAGTGGTGAAACCGGGCTAAATGTAGGCTTTGAGGATTTTCTAGCTTTTTTCCTTATCCGTAACTTAGAAATATTTAAAAAGACATTTCATATCGATTTTTGATTTGATTTAAAAAAAAAATGTGGGTATGTTGATTTAAAAAAAAAGTTATTCAAAAGTGGTTAAACCTCGCAAAATCTGGCCTTATGCAAAAACAGTTTGAGGGTTTTCTAGCTTTTTTCCTTAACCCTAACTTGAAAATATTTAAAAAGACATTTTATATTGATTTTTGATTTGATTTTTTAAAAAAAATGTAGGTATATTGAAACCGGGAAAAATGTAGCCTTTTGGAAAAACAGATTGAGGGTTTTCTAGCTTTTTGCATTAACCATAACTTAGAAATATTAAAAAGACATTTTATATTGATTTTTTTTTTTTTATTCAAAAGTGGTCAGATTTTGTCTAGACTTGTTTGGTGTTCGGGTTGTAAATTTGGATGAATAGAAATGAGTTGTTGTCTTTAGTAATATTTTAGTTGACCTCTAACCACTTCGTTTAGTACAAAATTTAAGGACCTGTGAAAAATTATGGAAATTTATATTTCAAAATTTATAGAAATAATCTACCGAAGTCCGATAAACAGAACAATATCCCCCTTATTCATAAAAAATATAAAAGGTTTATTAAGCTCTTATTATTCAAAATTGGTATGAAAATGTCATTTTAAAAAGCTTTATAAACCAATTTTATTTTTTATGAATATGAGGGTATGTTTAAAAAAATTTTAATTTTCGGAAAAACTTACCAAAAAACCCAAATTGTATAAGCGGTTATCTCATTTCTATAATGGGTGGTATGTATGTATATTTATGAAAATATTCGCAGTAAGTTTTTTCCGAAAAAAGTATCACAAATATAAAAATATGTCTTATGAAATTTAAATGAGCTTATAAAAAATCAAGATTAGAAATACTCATATACCTAACGATGTTTAAAAAAAAAAAACAATTTTCAATGAAAAAAAAAATTGAAGCCCGGAGCTGTTCTCGAACCTACAACAGTTCGCTCGCTATCCGATGCGCTAACCACTGCTCTACTGCTTTATCTACGAATTTATTGTCAAATCACCAATTCAAGCTGTATGGGCAATGAGCGAGAGAATGAAAATAGTTTCTCTAATAAAAGGAGGAGCTTGTCGAGTGAAAGATTGAAAGGTTCATTTTGCAGAAAATGAGTTCTTTTTATAGAAATTTATTATACAGGCGTGTTTTTAAATCTTTTTAGAGGGATTAATTACAAATTCTGGTTAGGTCAAAAAAAGTTTGAGGATTTTCTAGCTTTTTTCTTTAACCATAACTTAGCAATATTTAAAAGACACTTTATATGGATTTTTCTTTTGATTTAAAGAAAAAAAAATGTATATTGATTTTTAAAAAAATTCTATTCAATTTGGTCTAGACTTGTTTGGGGCTCGGGTTGCGAATTTGCCCTTTTAAAAGTTAATACATATATACATTTGAAAAGAAATTATTTGTTGTCTTCAGTAAAATTTAAGATTTCCGCTTATCACTTGGTTTAGTTCAAAATAACGTAGTATCCATAAAATATTTTGTCGATTTTTATACATTAATTAAGGAATTTATCAGCAACTCTATCTCAATCGATAGATTTTGAAAAAAATTCGCAAATTGCAGCTTTCATCTTCAAAAATTAGAGCAGTCAGACTTATATTAATGGTAATTTTTTGAAATATTTACCAAAAAAAAAAACAAAAAGAAATTGTATAAGCGGTTATAGCATTTCTATAATGGGTGGTATGTATGTATATTTATGATATAAAATTATTATTTCACATGGCTTTCCGTAAACTAAAAATATTCGCACCAAATTTTTTTCTTCTCGAAAATAGAGATCACAAACATAAAAATATTGTTTATAAAAATATTAAAAAGTCAAGATTAGAAATATAAAAATATATAAAAAATATAAACAATTTTCAATGACAAAAAAGAAAAAAATTTTGGCCTATAGCTGTGTAACTAACTGTACTCGAACCATCAACCGCTCGACCACTACCCCCTAACGCTTTCCACTGGGCTATCGCTTTATTTACAAATTGATTGTCAGATAACCAATTTAAGTTGCATGAAAAATTTTCATTCGCTTATTACAGATAAATGAAGCAGTATTGGTTATATATTAGATAATTGTGCACTGCCTTAGAGGTATGCCAACAAATAAATATGCATTTCATAAATATTTATGCATATTTAGTATGGGTTTAAGCTTGGCAATGGTTTATATGTAAAATTTGTTAGCCTATTAATATAATAGATAATGGACCGAAGTACTCAATGAGCGAAGGAGTGAAAATAATTTCTCTAATAATAGGGGGAGCTTATTGAGTGAAAGAATGAAATTCATTTTGTAGAAATATGAGTTCTATTTATAGAAATTTATTATTTAGTGTTGGTAAGTTACAAATGCTGGTTAGGGCAAATCTAGGCTTTTGCAAAAACAGTTAAAGGTTTTTCTAGCTTTTTTCTTTATCCATAACTTAGCAATATTTAGAAGACATTTTAATTTGATTTTTGATTTGATTTAAAAAAAAAAAATGTATTCAAAGTGGTAAAATCAGCCAAAATCTAGCCTTTTGTAAAAACTGTTAAAGGGTTTTCTATCTTTTTTCCTTAACCATAACTTAAAAATATTTAAAAATACATTTCTTATCGATTTTTGATTTGATTTTTGAAACAAATAGTACGTATATTGATTAAAAAAAAAATATTCAAAAGTGGTGAAACCGGGCAAAATGTAGCCTTTTGCAAAAACAGTTTGAGGATTTTCTAGCCTTAGCCAGAACTTAGAAATATTTAAAAAGACATTTCATATCGATTTTTGATTTGATTTTTGAAAAAAAATGTGGGTATGTTGATTTAAAAAAAAGTTATTCAAAATTGGTTAAACCGGGCAAAATCTAGCCTTATGGAAAAAACAGTTTGAGGGTTTTTAAGCTTTTTTCCTCAACCATAGCTTAGAAATATTTAAAAAGAGATTTTGTATCGATTTTTGATTTGATTTTTGAAAAAAATAGTACGTATATTGATTTAAAAAAAAAAAATATTCAAAAGTGGTGAAACCGGGCTAAATGTAGGCTTTGAGGATTTTCTAGCTTTTTTCCTTATCCGTAACTTAGAAATATTTAAAAAGACATTTCATATCGATTTTTGATTTGATTTAAAAAAAAAATGTGGGTATGTTGATTTAAAAAAAAAGTTATTCAAAAGTGGTTAAACCTCGCAAAATCTGGCCTTATGCAAAAACAGTTTGAGGGTTTTCTAGCTTTTTTCCTTAACCCTAACTTGAAAATATTTAAAAAGACATTTTATATTGATTTTTGATTTGATTTTTTAAAAAAAATGTAGGTATATTGAAACCGGGAAAAATGTAGCCTTTTGGAAAAACAGATTGAGGGTTTTCTAGCTTTTTGCATTAACCATAACTTAGAAATATTAAAAAGACATTTTATATTGATTTTTTTTTTTTTATTCAAAAGTGGTCAGATTTTGTCTAGACTTGTTTGGTGTTCGGGTTGTAAATTTGGATGAATAGAAATGAGTTGTTGTCTTTAGTAATATTTTAGTTGACCTCTAACCACTTCGTTTAGTACAAAATTTAAGGACCTGTGAAAAATTATGGAAATTTATATTTCAAAATTTATAGAAATAATCTACCGAAGTCCGATAAACAGAACAATATCCCCCTTATTCATAAAAAATATAAAAGGTTTATTAAGCTCTTATTATTCAAAATTGGTATGAAAATGTCATTTTAAAAAGCTTTATAAACCAATTTTATTTTTTATGAATATGAGGGTATGTTTAAAAAAATTTTAATTTTCGGAAAAACTTACCAAAAAACCCAAATTGTATAAGCGGTTATCTCATTTCTATAATGGGTGGTATGTATGTATATTTATGAAAATATTCGCAGTAAGTTTTTTCCGAAAAAAGTATCACAAATATAAAAATATGTCTTATGAAATTTAAATGAGCTTATAAAAAATCAAGATTAGAAATACTCATATACCTAACGATGTTTAAAAAAAAAAAACAATTTTCAATGAAAAAAAAAATTGAAGCCCGGAGCTGTTCTCGAACCTACAACAGTTCGCTCGCTATCCGATGCGCTAACCACTGCTCTACTGCTTTATCTACGAATTTATTGTCAAATCACCAATTCAAGCTGTATGGGCAATGAGCGAGAGAATGAAAATAGTTTCTCTAATAAAAGGAGGAGCTTGTCGAGTGAAAGATTGAAAGGTTCATTTTGCAGAAAATGAGTTCTTTTTATAGAAATTTATTATACAGGCGTGTTTTTAAATCTTTTTAGAGGGATTAATTACAAATTCTGGTTAGGTCAAAAAAAGTTTGAGGATTTTCTAGCTTTTTTCTTTAACCATAACTTAGCAATATTTAAAAGACACTTTATATGGATTTTTCTTTTGATTTAAAGAAAAAAAAATGTATATTGATTTTTAAAAAAATTCTATTCAATTTGGTCTAGACTTGTTTGGGGCTCGGGTTGCGAATTTGCCCTTTTAAAAGTTAATACATATATACATTTGAAAAGAAATTATTTGTTGTCTTCAGTAAAATTTAAGATTTCCGCTTATCACTTGGTTTAGTTCAAAATAACGTAGTATCCATAAAATATTTTGTCGATTTTTATACATTAATTAAGGAATTTATCAGCAACTCTATCTCAATCGATAGATTTTGAAAAAAATTCGCAAATTGCAGCTTTCATCTTCAAAAATTAGAGCAGTCAGACTTATATTAATGGTAATTTTTTGAAATATTTACCAAAAAAAAAAACAAAAAGAAATTGTATAAGCGGTTATAGCATTTCTATAATGGGTGGTATGTATGTATATTTATGATATAAAATTATTATTTCACATGGCTTTCCGTAAACTAAAAATATTCGCACCAAATTTTTTTCTTCTCGAAAATAGAGATCACAAACATAAAAATATTGTTTATAAAAATATTAAAAAGTCAAGATTAGAAATATAAAAATATATAAAAAATATAAACAATTTTCAATGACAAAAAAGAAAAAAATTTTGGCCTATAGCTGTGTAACTAACTGTACTCGAACCATCAACCGCTCGACCACTACCCCCTAACGCTTTCCACTGGGCTATCGCTTTATTTACAAATTGATTGTCAGATAACCAATTTAAGTTGCATGAAAAATTTTCATTCGCTTATTACAGATAAATGAAGCAGTATTGGTTATATATTAGATAATTGTGCACTGCCTTAGAGGTATGCCAACAAATAAATATGCATTTCATAAATATTTATGCATATTTAGTATGGGTTTAAGCTTGGCAATGGTTTATATGTAAAATTTGTTAGCCTATTAATATAATAGATAATGGACCGAAGTACTCAATGAGCGAAGGAGTGAAAATAATTTCTCTAATAATAGGGGGAGCTTATTGAGTGAAAGAATGAAATTCATTTTGTAGAAATATGAGTTCTATTTATAGAAATTTATTATTTAGTGTTGGTAAGTTACAAATGCTGGTTAGGGCAAATCTAGGCTTTTGCAAAAACAGTTAAAGGTTTTTCTAGCTTTTTTCTTTATCCATAACTTAGCAATATTTAGAAGACATTTTAATTTGATTTTTGATTTGATTTAAAAAAAAAAAATGTATTCAAAGTGGTAAAATCAGCCAAAATCTAGCCTTTTGTAAAAACTGTTAAAGGTTTTTCTATCTTTTTTCCTTAACCATAACTTAAAAATATTTAAAAATACATTTCTTATCGATTTTTGATTTGATTTTTGAAACAAATAGTACGTATATTGATTAAAAAAAAAATATTCAAAAGTGGTGAAACCGGGCAAAATGTAGCCTTTTGCAAAAACAGTTTGAGGATTTTCTAGCCTTAGCCAGAACTTAGAAATATTTAAAAAGACATTTCATATCGATTTTTGATTTGATTTTTGAAAAAAAATGTGGGTATGTTGATTTAAAAAAAAGTTATTCAAAATTGGTTAAACCGGGCAAAATCTAGCCTTATGGAAAAAACAGTTTGAGGGTTTTTAAGCTTTTTTCCTCAACCATAGCTTAGAAATATTTAAAAAGAGATTTTGTATCGATTTTTGATTTGATTTTTGAAAAAAATAGTACGTATATTGATTTAAAAAAAAAAAATATTCAAAAGTGGTGAAACCGGGCTAAATGTAGGCTTTGAGGATTTTCTAGCTTTTTTCCTTATCCGTAACTTAGAAATATTTAAAAAGACATTTCATATCGATTTTTGATTTGATTTAAAAAAAAAATGTGGGTATGTTGATTTAAAAAAAAAGTTATTCAAAAGTGGTTAAACCTCGCAAAATCTGGCCTTATGCAAAAACAGTTTGAGGGTTTTCTAGCTTTTTTCCTTAACCCTAACTTGAAAATATTTAAAAAGACATTTTATATTGATTTTTGATTTGATTTTTTAAAAAAAATGTAGGTATATTGAAACCGGGAAAAATGTAGCCTTTTGGAAAAACAGATTGAGGGGTTTCTAGCTTTTTGCATTAACCATAACTTAGAAATATTAAAAAGACATTTTATATTGATTTTTTTTTTTTTATTCAAAAGTGGTCAGATTTTGTCTAGACTTGTTTGGTGTTCGGGTTGTAAATTTGGATGAATAGAAATGAGTTGTTGTCTTTAGTAATATTTTAGTTGACCTCTAACCACTTCGTTTAGTACAAAATTTAAGGACCTGTGAAAAATTATGGAAATTTATATTTCAAAATTTATAGAAATAATCTACCGAAGTCCGATAAACAGAACAATATCCCCCTTATTCATAAAAAATATAAAAGGTTTATTAAGCTCTTATTATTCAAAATTGGTATGAAAATGTCATTTTAAAAAGCTTTATAAACCAATTTTATTTTTTATGAATATGAGGGTATGTTTAAAAAAATTTTAATTTTCGGAAAAACTTACCAAAAAACCCAAATTGTATAAGCGGTTATCTCATTTCTATAATGGGTGGTATGTATGTATATTTATGAAAATATTCGCAGTAAGTTTTTTCCGAAAAAAGTATCACAAATATAAAAATATGTCTTATGAAATTTAAATGAGCTTATAAAAAATCAAGATTAGAAATACTCATATACCTAACGATGTTTAAAAAAAAAAAACAATTTTCAATGAAAAAAAAAATTGAAGCCCGGAGCTGTTCTCGAACCTACAACAGTTCGCTCGCTATCCGATGCGCTAACCACTGCTCTACTGCTTTATCTACGAATTTATTGTCAAATCACCAATTCAAGCTGTATGGGCAATGAGCGAGAGAATGAAAATAGTTTCTCTAATAAAAGGAGGAGCTTGTCGAGTGAAAGATTGAAAGGTTCATTTTGCAGAAAATGAGTTCTTTTTATAGAAATTTATTATACAGGCGTGTTTTTAAATCTTTTTAGAGGGATTAATTACAAATTCTGGTTAGGTCAAAAAAAGTTTGAGGATTTTCTAGCTTTTTTCTTTAACCATAACTTAGCAATATTTAAAAGACACTTTATATGGATTTTTCTTTTGATTTAAAGAAAAAAAAATGTATATTGATTTTTAAAAAAATTCTATTCAATTTGGTCTAGACTTGTTTGGGGCTCGGGTTGCGAATTTGCCCTTTTAAAAGTTAATACATATATACATTTGAAAAGAAATTATTTGTTGTCTTCAGTAAAATTTAAGATTTCCGCTTATCACTTGGTTTAGTTCAAAATAACGTAGTATCCATAAAATATTTTGTCGATTTTTATACATTAATTAAGGAATTTATCAGCAACTCTATCTCAATCGATAGATTTTGAAAAAAATTCGCAAATTGCAGCTTTCATCTTCAAAAATTAGAGCAGTCAGACTTATATTAATGGTAATTTTTTGAAATATTTACCAAAAAAAAAAACAAAAAGAAATTGTATAAGCGGTTATAGCATTTCTATAATGGGTGGTATGTATGTATATTTATGATATAAAATTATTATTTCACATGGCTTTCCGTAAACTAAAAATATTCGCACCAAATTTTTTTCTTCTCGAAAATAGAGATCACAAACATAAAAATATTGTTTATAAAAATATTAAAAAGTCAAGATTAGAAATATAAAAATATATAAAAAATATAAACAATTTTCAATGACAAAAAAGAAAAAAATTTTGGCCTATAGCTGTGTAACTAACTGTACTCGAACCATCAACCGCTCGACCACTACCCCCTAACGCTTTCCACTGGGCTATCGCTTTATTTACAAATTGATTGTCAGATAACCAATTTAAGTTGCATGAAAAATTTTCATTCGCTTATTACAGATAAATGAAGCAGTATTGGTTATATATTAGATAATTGTGCACTGCCTTAGAGGTATGCCAACAAATAAATATGCATTTCATAAATATTTATGCATATTTAGTATGGGTTTAAGCTTGGCAATGGTTTATATGTAAAATTTGTTAGCCTATTAATATAATAGATAATGGACCGAAGTACTCAATGAGCGAAGGAGTGAAAATAATTTCTCTAATAATAGGGGGAGCTTATTGAGTGAAAGAATGAAATTCATTTTGTAGAAATATGAGTTCTATTTATAGAAATTTATTATTTAGTGTTGGTAAGTTACAAATGCTGGTTAGGGCAAATCTAGGCTTTTGCAAAAACAGTTAAAGGTTTTTCTAGCTTTTTTCTTTATCCATAACTTAGCAATATTTAGAAGACATTTTAATTTGATTTTTGATTTGATTTAAAAAAAAAAAATGTATTCAAAGTGGTAAAATCAGCCAAAATCTAGCCTTTTGTAAAAACTGTTAAAGGTTTTTCTATCTTTTTTCCTTAACCATAACTTAAAAATATTTAAAAATACATTTCTTATCGATTTTTGATTTGATTTTTGAAACAAATAGTACGTATATTGATTAAAAAAAAAATATTCAAAAGTGGTGAAACCGGGCAAAATGTAGCCTTTTGCAAAAACAGTTTGAGGATTTTCTAGCCTTAGCCAGAACTTAGAAATATTTAAAAAGACATTTCATATCGATTTTTGATTTGATTTTTGAAAAAAAATGTGGGTATGTTGATTTAAAAAAAAGTTATTCAAAATTGGTTAAACCGGGCAAAATCTAGCCTTATGGAAAAAACAGTTTGAGGGTTTTTAAGCTTTTTTCCTCAACCATAGCTTAGAAATATTTAAAAAGAGATTTTGTATCGATTTTTGATTTGATTTTTGAAAAAAATAGTACGTATATTGATTTAAAAAAAAAAAATATTCAAAAGTGGTGAAACCGGGCTAAATGTAGGCTTTGAGGATTTTCTAGCTTTTTTCCTTATCCGTAACTTAGAAATATTTAAAAAGACATTTCATATCGATTTTTGATTTGATTTAAAAAAAAAATGTGGGTATGTTGATTTAAAAAAAAAGTTATTCAAAAGTGGTTAAACCTCGCAAAATCTGGCCTTATGCAAAAACAGTTTGAGGGTTTTCTAGCTTTTTTCCTTAACCCTAACTTGAAAATATTTAAAAAGACATTTTATATTGATTTTTGATTTGATTTTTTAAAAAAAATGTAGGTATATTGAAACCGGGAAAAATGTAGCCTTTTGGAAAAACAGATTGAGGGTTTTCTAGCTTTTTGCATTAACCATAACTTAGAAATATTAAAAAGACATTTTATATTGATTTTTTTTTTTTTATTCAAAAGTGGTCAGATTTTGTCTAGACTTGTTTGGTGTTCGGGTTGTAAATTTGGATGAATAGAAATGAGTTGTTGTCTTTAGTAATATTTTAGTTGACCTCTAACCACTTCGTTTAGTACAAAATTTAAGGACCTGTGAAAAATTATGGAAATTTATATTTCAAAATTTATAGAAATAATCTACCGAAGTCCGATAAACAGAACAATATCCCCCTTATTCATAAAAAATATAAAAGGTTTATTAAGCTCTTATTATTCAAAATTGGTATGAAAATGTCATTTTAAAAAGCTTTATAAACCAATTTTATTTTTTATGAATATGAGGGTATGTTTAAAAAAATTTTAATTTTCGGAAAAACTTACCAAAAAACCCAAATTGTATAAGCGGTTATCTCATTTCTATAATGGGTGGTATGTATGTATATTTATGAAAATATTCGCAGTAAGTTTTTTCCGAAAAAAGTATCACAAATATAAAAATATGTCTTATGAAATTTAAATGAGCTTATAAAAAATCAAGATTAGAAATACTCATATACCTAACGATGTTTAAAAAAAAAAACAATTTTCAATGAAAAAAAAAATTGAAGCCCGGAGCTGTTCTCGAACCTACAACAGTTCGCTCGCTATCCGATGCGCTAACCACTGCTCTACTGCTTTATCTACGAATTTATTGTCAAATCACCAATTCAAGCTGTATGGGCAATGAGCGAGAGAATGAAAATAGTTTCTCTAATAAAAGGAGGAGCTTGTCGAGTGAAAGATTGAAAGGTTCATTTTGCAGAAAATGAGTTCTTTTTATAGAAATTTATTATACAGGCGTGTTTTTAAATCTTTTTAGAGGGATTAATTACAAATTCTGGGTCAAAAAAAGTTTGAGGATTTTCTAGCTTTTTTCTTTAACCATAACTTAGCAATATTTAAAAGACACTTTATATGGATTTTTCTTTTGATTTAAAGAAAAAAAAATGTATATTGATTTTTAAAAAAATTCTATTCAATTTGGTCTAGACTTGTTTGGGGCTCGGGTTGCGAATTTGCCCTTTTAAAAGTTAATACATATATACATTTGAAAAGAAATTATTTGTTGTCTTCAGGAAAATTTAAGATTTCCGCTTATCACTTGGTTTAGTTCAAAATAACGTAGTATCCATAAAATATTTTGTCGATTTTTATACATTAATTAAGGAATTTATCAGCAACTCTATCTCAATCGATAGATTTTGAAAAAAAATTCGCAAATTGCAGCTTTCATCTTCAAAAATTAGAGCAGTCAGACTTATATTAATGGTAATTTTTTGAAATATTTACCAAAAAAAAAAACAAAAAGAAATTGTATAAGCGGTTATAGCATTTCTATAATGGGTGGTATGTATGTATATTTATGATATAAAATTATTATTTCACATGGCTTTCCGTAAACTAAAAATATTCGCACCAAATTTTTTTCTTCTCGAAAATAGAGATCACAAACATAAAAATATTGTTTATAAAAATATTAAAAAGTCAAGATTAGAAATATAAAAATATATAAAAAATATAAACAATTTTCAATGACAAAAAAGAAAAAAATTTTGGCCTATAGCTGTGTAACTAACTGTACTCGAACCATCAACCGCTCGACCACTACCCCCTAACGCTTCCCACTGGGCTATCGCTTTATTTACAAATTGATTGTCAGATAACCAATTTAAGTTGCATGAAAAATTTTCATTCGCTTATTACAGATAAATGAAGCAGTATTGGTTATATATTAGATAATTGTGCACTGCCTTAGAGGTATGCCAACAAATAAATATGCATTTCATAAATATTTATGCATATTTAGTATGGGTTTAAGCTTGGCAATGGTTTATATGTAAAATTTGTTAGCCTATTAATATAATAGATAATGGACCGAAGTACTCAATGAGCGAAGGAGTGAAAATAATTTCTCTAATAATAGGGGGAGCTTATTGAGTGAAAGAATGAAATTCATTTTGTAGAAATATGAGTTCTATTTATAGAAATTTATTATTTAGTGTTGGTAAGTTACAAATGCTGGTTAGGGCAAATCTAGGCTTTTGCAAAAACAGTTAAAGGTTTTTCTAGCTTTTTTCTTTATCCATAACTTAGCAATATTTAGAAGACATTTTAATTTGATTTTTGATTTGATTTAAAAAAAAAAAATGTATTCAAAGTGGTAAAATCAGCCAAAATCTAGCCTTTTGTAAAAACTGTTAAAGGTTTTTCTATCTTTTTTCCTTAACCATAACTTAAAAATATTTAAAAATACATTTCTTATATAAATAATGGACCGAAGTACTCAATGAGCGAAGGAGTGAAAATAATTTCTCTAATAATAGGGGGAGCTTATTGAGTGAAAGAATGAAATTCATTTTGTAGAAATATGAGTTCTATTTATAGAAATTTATTATTTAGTGTTGGTAAGTTACAAATGCTGGTTAGGGCAAATCTAGGCTTTTGCAAAAACAGTTAAAGGTTTTTCTAGCTTTTTTCTTTATCCATAACTTAGCAATATTTAGAAGACATTTTAATTTGATTTTTGATTTGATTTAAAAAAAAAAAATGTATTCAAAGTGGTAAAATCAGCCAAAATCTAGCCTTTTGTAAAAACTGTTAAAGGTTTTTCTATCTTTTTTCCTTAACCATAACTTAAAAATATTTAAAAATACATTTCTTATCGATTTTTGATTTGATTTTTGAAACAAATAGTACGTATATTGATTAAAAAAAAAATATTCAAAAGTGGTGAAACCGGGCAAAATGTAGCCTTTTGCAAAAACAGTTTGAGGATTTTCTAGCCTTAGCCAGAACTTAGAAATATTTAAAAAGACATTTCATATCGATTTTTGATTTGATTTTTGAAAAAAAATGTGGGTATGTTGATTTAAAAAAAAGTTATTCAAAATTGGTTAAACCGGGCAAAATCTAGCCTTATGGAAAAAACAGTTTGAGGGTTTTTAAGCTTTTTTCCTCAACCATAGCTTAGAAATATTTAAAAAGAGATTTTGTATCGATTTTTGATTTGATTTTTGAAAAAAATAGTACGTATATTGATTTAAAAAAAAAAAATATTCAAAAGTGGTGAAACCGGGCTAAATGTAGGCTTTGAGGATTTTCTAGCTTTTTTCCTTATCCGTAACTTAGAAATATTTAAAAAGACATTTCATATCGATTTTTGATTTGATTTAAAAAAAAAATGTGGGTATGTTGATTTAAAAAAAAAGTTATTCAAAAGTGGTTAAACCTCGCAAAATCTGGCCTTATGCAAAAACAGTTTGAGGGTTTTCTAGCTTTTTTCCTTAACCCTAACTTGAAAATATTTAAAAAGACATTTTATATTGATTTTTGATTTGATTTTTTAAAAAAAATGTAGGTATATTGAAACCGGGAAAAATGTAGCCTTTTGGATAAACAGATTGAGGGTTTTCTAGCTTTTTGCATTAACCATAACTTAGAAATATTAAAAAGACATTTTATATTGATTTTTTTTTTTTTATTCAAAAGTGGTCAGATTTTGTCTAGACTTGTTTGGTGTTCGGGTTGTAAATTTGGATGAATAGAAATGAGTTGTTGTCTTTAGTAATATTTTAGTTGACCTCTAACCACTTCGTTTAGTACAAAATTTAAGGACCTGTGAAAAATTATGGAAATTTATATTTCAAAATTTATAGAAATAATCTACCGAAGTCCGATAAACAGAACAATATCCCCCTTATTCATAAAAAATATAAAAGGTTTATTAAGCTCTTATTATTCAAAATTGGTATGAAAATGTCATTTTAAAAAGCTTTATAAACCAATTTTATTTTTTATGAATATGAGGGTATGTTTAAAAAAATTTTAATTTTCGGAAAAACTTACCAAAAAACCCAAATTGTATAAGCGGTTATCTCATTTCTATAATGGGTGGTATGTATGTATATTTATGAAAATATTCGCAGTAAGTTTTTTCCGAAAAAAGTATCACAAATATAAAAATATGTCTTATGAAATTTAAATGAGCTTATAAAAAATCAAGATTAGAAATACTCATATACCTAACGATGTTTAAAAAAAAAACAATTTTCAATGAAAAAAAAAATTGAAGCCCGGAGCTGTTCTCGAACCTACAACAGTTCGCTCGCTATCCGATGCGCTAACCACTGCTCTACTGCTTTATCTACGAATTTATTGTCAAATCACCAATTCAAGCTGTATGGGCAATGAGCGAGAGAATGAAAATAGTTTCTCTAATAAAAGGAGGAGCTTGTCGAGTGAAAGATTGAAAGGTTCATTTTGCAGAAAATGAGTTCTTTTTATAGAAATTTATTATACAGGCGTGTTTTTAAATCTTTTTAGAGGGATTAATTACAAATTCTGGTTAGGTCAAAAAAAGTTTGAGGATTTTCTAGCTTTTTTCTTTAACCATAACTTAGCAATATTTAAAAGACACTTTATATGGATTTTTCTTTTGATTTAAAGAAAAAAAAATGTATATTGATTTTTAAAAAAATTCTATTCAATTTGGTCTAGACTTGTTTGGGGCTCGGGTTGCGAATTTGCCCTTTTAAAAGTTAATACATATATACATTTGAAAAGAAATTATTTGTTGTCTTCAGGAAAATTTAAGATTTCCGCTTATCACTTGGTTTAGTTCAAAATAACGTAGTATCCATAAAATATTTTGTCGATTTTTATACATTAATTAAGGAATTTATCAGCAACTCTATCTCAATCGATAGATTTTGAAAAAAAATTCGCAAATTGCAGCTTTCATCTTCAAAAATTAGAGCAGTCAGACTTATATTAATGGTAATTTTTTGAAATATTTACCAAAAAAAAAAACAAAAAGAAATTGTATAAGCGGTTATAGCATTTCTATAATGGGTGGTATGTATGTATATTTATGATATAAAATTATTATTTCACATGGCTTTCCGTAAACTAAAAATATTCGCACCAAATTTTTTTCTTCTCGAAAATAGAGATCACAAACATAAAAATATTGTTTATAAAAATATTAAAAAGTCAAGATTAGAAATATAAAAATATATAAAAAATATAAACAATTTTCAATGACAAAAAAGAAAAAAATTTTGGCCTATAGCTGTGTAACTAACTGTACTCGAACCATCAACCGCTCGACCACTACCCCCTAACGCTTCCCACTGGGCTATCGCTTTATTTACAAATTGATTGTCAGATAACCAATTTAAGTTGCATGAAAAATTTTCATTCGCTTATTACAGATAAATGAAGCAGTATTGGTTATATATTAGATAATTGTGCACTGCCTTAGAGGTATGCCAACAAATAAATATGCATTTCATAAATATTTATGCATATTTAGTATGGGTTTAAGCTTGGCAATGGTTTATATGTAAAATTTGTTAGCCTATTAATATAATAGATATAACAATGAGACCAACTAAGGGACAATAAAAGGAAGAAATGGGATGTAGCCGTGGCGATAACAGGATATGTTTTATTTTCGAAACGAACTCTCCATAATATATAAAAAGGCAAAACAAAAAACCATTGAAAAGTGCGTGCACGCGAGAATATGAACATTATTGTGATTACAATAAATTTATTCTGGGCGACAACAGGAAATAATATATATTATATGAACATACAAATGCATTATTTTCGAAACGCAATCCATCTATATATATACATAAAGACTTAGTATATAAAAAAGAACAAAGCTATAATGAAAAGTGCATACGCACAAGTATATGTGCATAAGGGTGAAATATATTTTTAATCACCCTAATATAAGTACATACATGTATAAACTGCAACAACTTTAAGATAAAATGTCGTTAAAAAACTCAAAATGCTCATCAGGAATTAGCCGCTTTTCCATCATTGTCGTCAAATCAGTTTTCTTTTTCTCGCTCAGTGTAATTTTATTCATATACGCCTTTTCGAGGGAAAATTCTTTGACATCGTTTATGGATACTCCCTTCTTCAAAACTTTTACTAAAGCTGGTTGAGAAGTTATGTCATACTTTATATTAACTTCTCCTTCCGCGTTTACTATTAACTCGGTTACCGAGGATATTTGAATGTTGTTTCTGATGTTGAACAATTTGTCTGCCATTAATTGAAAATCTAAAATCTCTTCCTGAGCGACTTGTTTCACCACGTACGGCTTGTTAGATTTGCCGGATCGGCTTTCCCTTATAACTTGCGCCCATTGGTCTTGCGTATAAATGGATTTGTTTTTGGCCCTATTTTCAATGCAAGCGTGTACAGAATCGCCCGCATTTTGCGTGTGACCAGTTTCCAAAAACCTGCCAAAATTTTGTAACTATTTTTAAAAGTATAAGATTTTATTGCCTTACTTTACCGAAGTGTTATTTTTACTTTAAAAATGGCAGCAGCTTTAATCAACATGCCAAAAGCAGTTCTGTTTTTGTTTTGTCCACCGCAATTATCACAGAAAAACTTAAATTCGTTTATAGTTCCATCAGAAACTTTACGTGACATAAAAATCCACAAGAATGAAGCAATTTCATTGGACCCTCTACATCCAACCGTTTCGTTCCATAAATTATTAATGGCATCATGACTTGCTAGCTCAAATATTGTGAAATTCCAAACGTTTAATTTTGAATAATAATACATGGGACCAATTTCTGAACGTGGAGTAGTCAAAATTTTTTGCATATCGAAAGTAGCCGCACAAATATTATTAGCCTTCACTGCATCATTTTTTGCATCATTCATAAGTTTTCTCAAAATTTTTTTCTTGCTTATATGCCTTTCATACTCTAGAGCATGATCCAATTTCTCCTCGACGCTGTAATTTTTATACCTCTCGCATTGTTCACATCTGGAGTATTAAAAGTTTAACTATTAAAAGTCTATATCGCTCATTTGCTACAACATCGATATATTAGTGATGTTAACTCAAAATTTGGGTTTTTTGAGTTATGACGATGTTGCAACAAATGAGCGATATGAACTTATTTTAAAGATTTCATGTTTTACCTATCTTTTTTGGGCTGAAAAAAGCTTAGATTGAACTCTGTTTTAAATATTTCTTCATATTTGTATTTTGTTACAGCATTTTTGTTTTCATTCCACATTTTCTCCTCATAAAGATCAAACATTTTACGTAGGTAAAGGTGCTCTTCTAAATATTTCCTATTTGAACTCTCTCGACAAAAATGTGAAGGCACAACCGGGAAGCTTTCAATATGAGCACGTGCCTCTGCCAATATATTCTCCGAATACCGGAAAGGGCGATTTCCGGTATGCCTTCCCCGGCGATCTGGTTCGATAAGACCAGTCTCATTTTGTTCCAACTTCTTTTTCCGAGCAGTTCTTACCCATTGGTAAGAAATATCTAATTAAAATTATTGGTAAAAAAAGTTTTTTTCGGACATATTAATTTATCTAAAATTTTGTTGCTGTTTAGTTAATTTTATCAGCTTAAAGTACACATAATTCCCATTCGCAAACAAGAACCCTAAATGACCCCAAAATGATCCCTAAATGGCCCCAAATTTATCCAAAAATGACCCCAAAATAATCCCAAAATGATGCTTAAATAGCCAAAAATCACCCCCAAAAGGATCCTAAAATTACCCCAAAACGACCACGTATATGAATAGGAGTAAACGAGAGTAAATTTTTCCGAGCCCTGGTATTTACCAACCGCTTTCAACCTACCCAATGTTTGCAAAAACATGCTTCTGAAAACAGTCACATTTTCGACACCATCCTTTCTAGGTAGTTTAAAGGTGTAATTTTTCCTTTCGTCCTCGATGTCGCATACGGGCTTTTCCTCGATGTCGCATACCGGCTTTTCATCATTGTCGTCTACCATCTTTTGCTGTAACGTCACCCAGTTGTTAAGGCACTCCCATTGCTTTGTTTTATCCCCGAGCCCCCAGAATAAATTGTGCGAATATTCGCGGTCACTTTTGTCTAGTATTAAGTGACACTTGCGCCTACATTTCTTTGCGCCATCGTCGCAAGCAGTTCTTATCATTCGGGGATTAATTATTTTTCCCTTTCTCCCTACTCCTATCGTGCCTGTGCTGCGTGCTTTCTTTGCAGCAGAATCTATCCATAACTCAGTATGCATACGTCGTTTGCGGACGTTGGGTATTGGCTTGTTGTTCCTTTTAACGCCACGTCGACGAAGAAGGGGTTGCTCAGTACTGTTAGTTGTGGCCTCAGTCTGCATCCTGCACCTGCAACATATTTATGTACATATGTTTTTAAAGGGGAAAACATTTGGCAGTAAATGAAATTTTATATATACTTACGTATGTAATAAAAATGTTATTCTCGATTTTTTGTTAACAAAAATACTAATTTATATCTTGATAATATATTTCTATGTCTTTATGTCGAAAAAAACTTCCAGGCTTAACGTTAACATCAAAGCTATATAGATTCATATGCTCTATATTTATTTTTGTAAAGTTAAGATATAACCGAGTAAATATACATATAATAAAACACCTTATATTAAAAAAAACACCTCTTTAACAAATCTAGACCCTGTAAATAAGCAGGAAACCAAAAACAAAGTGTTAGTTTTCGTCAAACACAAATTAAAAGTGTTGGTTTTCGTCAGACACAAGTTAAAAGTGTTAGTTTTCGTCAGACACAAAGCAAAAGTGTTAGTTTTCGTCAGACACTAATTAAAAGTGTTACTTTTCGTCAGACACAAGTTAAAAGTGTTAGTTTTCGTCAGACACAAAGCAAAAGTGTTAGTTTTCGTCAGACACAAATTAAAAGTGTTAGTCTTCGTCAGACACAAAGCAAAAGTGTTAGTTTTCGTCAGACACAAATTAAAATTGTTAGTTTTCGTCAGACACAAAATAAAGTTGTTAGTTTTCGTACAGAACTTGAAAAGTGTTACTTTTCGTAAAAAATTGAAAAAGTGTTAGTTTTCGTATGGCACGGCGAAATGCACATTCACAATGACAAATAAATTCATATGAGAGATAAGGCCATATGGCTTTAACTCACAATTGACAAAAAAAAATATGGCATTATCTCTGAATACGAAACGTGATAATGCCATACGGCTTTACCTCGCAATTGGATGGGAGATAGAGCCATATGGCGTTATCACTCAATTCAAAGAGAGATAAAGCCATATTCGCGCCAATCTTTCTGTATGGCTTTATTTCCAATTTCAAAGAGCGATATGGCCATATGGTGTTATCTCGTATAGCTTTATCTCTCATTTGCTTTTCCCTTTTACGGAATATTTTCTGCTCTATATGTAATCAAGAAGGTGTAAGCATTCTGTAAAAGGGAAAAATCATTAGTTTCTCCTTTTACGAAATGTGCACTATTAGTGATTTTAACCTTTCGTAAAAGGAAAAATCTTCGACAATTCAATTTACGTTGCTGTTTGTTTTATTTTTATAAAAGATCACAGAATTAAAATGAATTAAACCCCACGAAAATGATTTTATCCCCAACGGACCTACAAAGTAAATGGGCACAAATTTCAATGAATGGGCATGTTTTTAGCACTTTTCCATTCAGTTTGGACACTATTTCCATTCCGTTTGGAAATAGTGTCAATGACTTATTTTCCATTTTCTTGTTGACACTAATTCCATTTCGAAAGCGCTATAGTGTCAATTGACACTTTTTCCATGGTAAATTGGAAATAGTGTCAATTGACACTTACCAGTGACACTATTACCTGTCACCTTAAATGCACATTCACAATGACAAATAAATTCAATTTCGTCAGACACAAATTAAAAGTGTTAGTCTTCGTCAGACACAAAGCAAAAGTGTTAGTTTTCGTCAGACACAAATTAAAATTGTTAGTTTTCGTCAGACACAAAATAAAGTTGTTAGTTTTCGTACAGAACTTGAAAAGTGTTACTTTTCGTAAAAAATTGAAAAAGTGTTAGTTTTCGTATGGCACGGCGAAATGCACATTCACAATGACAAATAAATTCATATGAGAGATAAGGCCATATGGCCTTAACTCTCAATTGACAAAAAAAATATGGCATTATCTCTCAATACGAAGCGTGATAATGCCATATGGCTTTACCTCGCAATTGGATGGGAGATAGAGCCATATGGCGTTATCTCGCATGGCTTTATCGCACCCGACCGTCCCTGGTGCCAACCCGCATCCGTGGCCGCCGCTGTACCACCCGGAGTCTTCAAATAAACTTCAATAAGAGCGTTAACGAGTTCGTTCCGAACTTGTCGCCACTGGTCTTTGGGGATGGCCAAAAGCCGTTGCCTCGGTCAAGAATGCCTATAAAGATCGTGTCCTTAGTTACTTCGGCAAAGCTTGGTTTGCTAACTCGGGGTTAGGTTTTAACTCCACGTCAGATCTCTTGCGTTTGAAAGGGTTTCCGTTTACCCTCTTTGGCACATAAGTGGTTGGGAAATCCGGTATCAGAGGTTGCACCAATTCCACCGACTACCTTGAACTCGGCGACAGCGTTCCCTGCCAGACTCCCTCATATTTCTTCAGGGTCCTTGCGGCCAATCGTTTTTCCAAGTACGCAGAGCGGCGGGGAGATGGCCCGGGCCCGTAGTTACCATCGCGGTCGCTCCCTTTGCTGAAAGCTTAGGTGCAGCTTTTCTCTTCTTTGGATCTACGAGGCCAGTTCGTGAGACCGCTGCCCCAGACGTTAAGAGATTGGTCTTCATACCGGCGATTGATGAAAGTTATTAAAAAAGGATCCAATTATAAACATTGCCGTTTTATAAGCGTGTTTCGTACATGTTTACTGCTACCTACAAAAAGGGCATGCTATTTACAGTTTAATTTAAAATTAATTTAATTTTCCCAATAATTTTAAAAAATAAATGTTGAAAAGACAGATTTCCGGAAAAAAATCCTGAAATTTAGCGAACGGCGTTCCTTCCTTTTCTACTACAATTTGCCTAAAGCGGGATTTTTTTACCCTTTTTTGCATTCTTCGTAAATGCAACTCTAATAAGGAAGATTAAAATCATTGTTAAATTATATAAGGTTAAGCAGATTTTGACATTTTCCAAGGCAAAGCTTCCTTATTAGAGTTGCATTTACGAAGGATGCAAAAACGGGTAAAAAAAATCCCCCTTTAGAAAAATTGTAGTAGCACTGTTTTGCACTGCAGGATTTTTTTTCCGGAAATCTGTCTTTTCAAGATTTATTTTTTTAAATTATTAGGAAAATTAATAATTTAACTGTAAAAAGCATGCCCTTTTGTGAGTAGCAGTAACATGTACGAAATAAGTTTATAAAACGGCAATGTTTATAATTGGATCCTTTTTTAATAACTTTCATCAATCGCCGGTATGAAAACCAATCTCTTAACATCTGTGGCAGCGGTCTCACGAACTGGCCTCGGAGATACAAAGGAGAAAAAAGCAAAGGGAGCTACCGCGATGGCAAGTACGGGTCCGGCCTCCCAGGAGACATCTCCCCTCTGCTCTGTGTACTTGGAAAAACTATTGGCCGCAAGGACACTGAAGAAATATGGGAGAGTCCATCAGCAAACGCTGTTGCCGAGTTCCAGGAATTGGTGCAATCTTTGATACCGGATTTCCAAACCCCTTATGTGCCAAAGATAGTAAACAGAAACCCTTTCAAACGCAAGAGATCGGACGTGGAGTGAAAACCTCACCCCGGAGTGGGAAAACCACACTTTGCCGAAGTAACTAAGGACAGGATCCTTATAGGCATTCCTGACCGAGGCAACGACCGTTTGGCCATCCCGTCCGTAACGAACTCGCTAACGCTCTTATTGACGTTTATTTGAAGACTACGGGTGGTACAGCGGCGGTCACGGATGCGGGTTGGCACCAGGGATTAAAATAGTCGCGCGTGACGACGCATGAACTGTGTCACTGTACAAGGCAGCAGCTGCAAGGCTGTGTGAAGTCTACAAAGGTGCAAAAATCGGGGTCGTCGACTGGAATGACATTCTGGCTTGGCCAAAGGCAAGGGCATGGATTCCTGCCATCCCTGCATAGCCTGAGAGTATTCTCACGATGCTGCGGATAATGAATCCGTCCCTCCTGACGCAGGACCGAAGTGTCACTCTGGTCGGGGATGCTGTAGGGCCTGATAGACAAGAGGTCTTCACCATGAATAAGGAGGCACTCGAACCCCTTAAAAGTTACATTGGACTAGCCCATATGAGTGTAGGTCATATCGTTATCCACGTAAACCGTGGCCAAGCGCGCTGCCATTTCCGCTGCAACGGGGGACTCGGATATCGAAGAACTGCAAGAAGAAACGGAGTTGTCCGATGCGAAAAGCATGTTATCTGCCACAGAACTTTCGCAAAGTGACGTGAACAGCTCGGAGATGAAAGACAGCTTGCTGGACGGGGAGCAACCAATCCTGAGCGCGTTATCTCTGATGCTTCAGTTAGCAGGGCTCCCGTTACGCCAACTCGTCGTTGAGAGACAACCTCAGGGATGGGCAGACCTCGCTCTTGCGTTAGACAGGGTCACTTCGAAATGTATTGCTCTTGGCCGGGTCATTATAAAAAAAAAACAACCCGGGTCGTTTCGGTACGAAGGGTAATATACAAGTACAAATACCGTTCTCGCAGAACCGGCAATACGTGAAACGATGTTGGTGGTGCTTCAGATAAATCTGCACAAATCCAAAGTATTCTCGGCTTTCTAGATGCGACATGGATGTGGTCCTCATCCAAGAACCCTAGGTCAACAGCTTGAGGATCTGCGGATTGGGGACTATTGGCTTCAAGCTCATTCGAGCTAGCGAGGAAGGCAAGGTCAGAATCTTCATTTTGGTGAAATGTGAGCTTCTTGTAAGAATGCACACAAGCTTTTTCGTTGATTTGAATTCAGCTTCAAACGATGAGGTAACGTATTTGTATGCTGTAAAGGCTGCAGAACAGGAAAAATTGCTATTATTTAGTTAAAATAATAAATTTTCATAAAATTCTTACCAAATATACAATTAATTTTTCAAAATAAAAATTAAACAAACTTCAAAAGCTTTCAGTGTTGCTGGAATTTTGTTCATTGTGTATCAATACCAAGTGTGAACTCTTCTTTTGACAACACACATTAAAATGTCGGTTTGTTTACATCCTGCACATATTAAAATGTCGCCAGCACCGAATAACAGAAAAGCAAATGGCGTTGTTTAACATCCTGCACACATCAACATGGCGGTCTCCTATCTTTTACCTAATGGTAGAAAGAGATGGGAAGATGGAAAGAAGTGAGACAAAAAAGGAAATTAAAAACAGGTGACTAAACTCACTTTGAAGTTTTCACGACTATGTCTATGATATCACACTTGTTATTAACCACAATCTCAAACAGGTGTTAAACTCATTTTGGAATTTTGGCGTTTATCGTCAAGTGAATTCACTTGGTATTTATGCACAATGATTTTGTTCGTATCAAGAATATTGGTTTTTACTACCATTTTCATACGATTTTGAAAAGATGTAGCACTGTCAATCAGAGAAGGAAGCATGAAGCCGAGAAGTGTCAAAAACGTCTCGGACTGCTTAACCTTATATTATTAAACAATGATTAAAATTTTATTTCCAAAATTTTACCTCAAAATCTGACATTCGTAAACAAATGCAAGGTTGTACAAAAGTTGAATGATGAGTTGAATAAAAGTCGGCTGGGTACCAGCTTTGTTGCATGCAATTTTGCAAGACCCTTGACAAGAGTCAATTTTCAGATTCAACATGAAATGGAACGAAAAATTGAGCAATGTAAACGGGACTTTATTTTCGGAGTTAAAAATTGAAAAACAACTTTTATTTTTAACTTTTAAAATTGTTTCACCAATCGATAGCGATAGTAAGAAAAAAAGTTTGTATGTACTCCTTATGGCAGTAGCACTACTCCTTCATAATGATTTTTATACCCAGCGTACTAGTACTAGTACAAGGGTATATTAATTTTGTTCACATAACGGTAGTATGTAACGGCACAAAATAATCGAGATAGATATAGAGTTCCATATATGAAAGTTCTTAGGG